>JASDQU010101745.1:0-17337 GCA_032191745.1 Picea mariana | reverse complement strand
TTAATGTTTATGCCATTATTATAGTTCTTTGCATTTCAATAGATAAGAGCAACATAAGAACAAGATCACTGAGAAATACACATTCACAAGAGACACAACATTTATCCTGGGAAACCCTCTAGGGGAAGAAAACCCAGCAAAAACTTCCTTATCATAAATTGCCTATACAATGTTCAAGAGATAACTCAAACCAATACAGATAGTCCTCCCCAAAAGATGCGCCACTCTTCTTCTCCTCTCTCCAATTGGTAATTGCAGCTTGCCTCATAAGAGAATGAGCAAGTGAGTTGTGTGATAAAGTGAGGCGCTAGCCTCCCTATATATACAAGACTGACACGTGTGAAAGGGTTTCACTGGCAGGGCCGACCTCTCACTCTGGGTGGGTAAACCCACCTTTAATTTAATTCTGGGTCTCAATAATAACTGTTGGGGCCGACTTCTTATTCTGCCTATTACAATTGTCCGATGACCAATCCGCGAAAGGGGATTTGGTCCTAATACAATTACCGACATGATTAATCCACAATGGGGATTAATCTTAATAATAAAATAACAATAATAATAAGAATACTCTTCGCAATTACATTATTTCAACACCAGTTAGTGATCGTGATGCCAGATGACCAAGTGGATTAAATTGATGCCTCCTATTATCTAGTTGATGTTGTTGCCCAGTTGATGATGTTGCCCAGTTGATGATGTTATCCAGTGAATGTTGTTACCCAGTTGATGATGTTGTCCAGTTGATGATGATTATCCAGTTGATGATATTGCCCAGATAATATTGTTCAGTTGATGATGACATCCAATGACCTGTCAAAAGATAAAGAATATCCTTCTTGTTAAGAGGGAGTGTTGAAATATTGTGTAACTGCAAAGAATATTCTTATCTGCTTCTGCGGATTGGTCAAATCCTAAATGTAATATGCAAATTAAGAAGTCAGCCCCCAGGCAAATTAAAGTGGTTCTAACTACCCAGAAAGAAAAGTCGGCCCTGCCAGTGAAGAGACATCCTTTCAGCGCTTGCCAGTTTGTATACATAAAGGAAGCTAGCGCCTCATTTGTTCACTCACTCAACTCACTCATCTAGTGTGCAAGTATTGAAGGAAGCTGCAGTTACCAATTGCCGGAAGAAGGAAGAGAGAGAGAGAGACGCATTGCTTGGGAGAGGATATTCTCTAGTGTTTGGTTTATTGTCTTGGCATTGGATTGGCTATGGTTCTTTGATTATTTTTTGGTCTAGCATCATGGTAGTTTGTCTCTTTTAGAGAGAGAGTTATTCTGGTACTGTACTTGGTTATTGAATCTATATTAAAGAAGTTTTGTTGGGTTTTCTTCCCCTTGAGGGTTTCCTAGGATAAATGCTTGTGTACTCTATTATCTTGTTTCTTTCAGTAAGATCCTTATTATGCTGTTGTTATAACTGTAATAAGAACCCGAGATTAATAATAACAGCTTAAGCAAGAAACTTAACAAGAGGAGACACAATTTTGCCATAGTTTTGGACAAAGTTTCTATAGTACCCTGTTAGACCAAGGAAACTTCGTAAAATTTTAAGAGTTGTAGGACAAGGCCAATCCTTCATTGCTTCAATTTTCTTTGCATCCATTCGTACACCATCCTTACTAACAATATACTCAAATTCAGAAATTCCAAAGGCACATTTGGATCTCTTGAGAAATAGTTGATGATGAGAAAGGAGTGGTAAAACCCAGTCTACATGGGTAACATGGGCCTGCCAAGTTTTGTTGTAGACGAGGATGTCATAAAAAAAGACCATGACAAAATGACATAGAAAGGGTTTAAATATATGATTCATGAGACTCTGGAAGGTGGAGGGTGGGTGCATTACAAAGGCCAAAAGGCATCACCAAGAACTCATAATGGCCTTTATGAGTGTGAAAAGCAGTTTTGGGAATATCATCCTCTTTCATATGGATTTGGTGATAGCATGAACGAAGGTCAAGTTTGAAAAAGAATTGGGCACCTCTATGTTCATCCAAAAGATCATCAATAACTGGAATGGGAAACTTGTTCTTGATGGTGATTTTGTTGAGAGCACGAAAATCAAGACACATGTGGCAAATGGCTTCTTTTTTGAGTACCATGATCACTAGTGATGAAATAGGCCTCGATTGTCGATTGTTTGCTGCCAAAACTGATACACTTTGGGTTTCTAGATGCATTTAGTAATTCAGTATTAACATGCTTGGTGATTTTGCATGTGGTTTTAGGTGGAACACTTGTTTACAATATATAATCAAATATGCAATAAATAAAGAACACAAAACAACTGTAATCTATGTATTATGAAATAGGACCGAGTAAAATACCGCGTGTGGTGAAATAAAATGAATCTCTCGGCTAGATCAGAGCTAGATGGATCTTAGCCGGAATACAATAATAAAACTAAAGCAATAATACCCGGAACCAGAAGAATGATGTTGAATCAATGGATGAGCGATTTGAACTGCTGCATGCTACGACAACTGCTGCAAGACTGAAATGTTCTCCTTGGTGGCTAAACTCCTTAGATCAATCTTAAATTTGTCCCAAACAGTGCGCCCTGACCTCAAACACCCTCTCCGTGTCTGTCGGACTGAAGATTAATCCTTTGTTGATCTATACAAACCCCAGATGGGATCCCCTAGGGGTTTGCACCCCCTCCTCCGGTCAACTGTTGCACCCTAGTGATTCCACCGTCGAAATCTGGCTGTATGTGTCTCAAACTAAGTGCCCTGGTATCCTCTGTAATGGGTCGGAAGGGTTTCCCGGGATCTGGTTCGGTGATCTCTCTAGAACCCTGGATGTACCTTCCCCAAGTGTTGCGCCCTCACTGGCTAATTGATGTGCCCTAGAGGATCCTCTGTCAGAATTTGACGAGTAATAGCTCAAAAGATGCACCCTGCCTTCCTCTCAATTGGGTCGGAAGGAAATCTGTGGATTCTCTTGGGTCGGGACGAGCTAATCCTCTGAGTCTCCCAGCTCTCACACCCTCTTCCTGACGAAGTGCACCCTAGCTATATAAACCTGCAAATATGTCGTTGCAGTCCAATGAAAGAAGTGACTAGGGTGTGTCTCTCAACATCGAAATCAACCCACTAGTGTCTTCCTCCTAGAATCCACAATCCCACTGATTCGCCTAAACCTGTGTTTTCTCCTCGGAGCTCAAATGTCAAATCATAAACTGCATAATGAGGAATTAGGTCACTTTTCCCTTCATATACCCACTCAAACCTAATTCTCTATTGACCTCTATATTTAGCTCTTCCACTTAGGCACCCCTCTATATTTAGCTTAATTCACTTAAAAGGTGCTTTTCCCACTTTTCACTTAATGTCACTTTTGAAATATAGCATTCCCTAGTGAAATGACATCAAATGACCTTGTTTCCATTGTTTCTCCCTGGCTATAGTCTAACGAGGATGTTTAGACTACTAAGCCCTCCTCTCTGGACCTCCTACTTGGAAAGGGACATTACAGTATGAGGGGAATGGAATGATCATGGGCACCACTAGACGGTGGGAGGCCTTGGGGGGTGTCAAAAACTGATTGATGTTTGGTTAAGAGGGACTGCATTTCAAGATGACTGGGTTGGGAAGGGGTCTCAAAGGCTTGAATAGCATGAAACTGGGTGATAATGCCATAATGGCCTTTTTTGAGGAGTTTTTCCATACAATGTGAGCTAACAATCTTTGGAGAACTTGCGGTGATTCCTTGGAGAGTATAATGATGCCCAACGTACTAGAAGCTCATGTATAACTCCTAGAAATCCATGGCGATGAGACCCAATGTGCGTAACCATTCAACACCCAGAACAATGTCACAACCACCTATTTCAATGACAAACATATGGGATTTCAAAGAATAATCTACAATTTTGAAGGCGCACATTTTCACAACGGCCCCCACACTTCATGGAGCCGCCATTAATAATCATGATTTGAAAGTTGTTCACTGCATGAATATAACAATGTGTCTCTTGGGCAACGTAACATGGAATAAAGTTATGGGTGTTGTCGTAGTCAATTAAGACAATGACTTTACGGTGCTTGATATAGCTAATTAATTTAAGTGTTTGGGGAGCTGAAATACTAGTCAAGACATGGAGGGAGATATGGGGTTCCACACCTTGTTGATCAACAAGTATAATATCATCATTTGGTTGAGGTAGGGGCTCTTGAGGGAGAGCATCACCTTCATCTTCTAAAATGTCTTTGGAAATGGCCATAAAACATTTTTGCTCCTCACATTTGTGCCTAGGAAAATATTTGTCATCACAATTGTAACAAAGGCCTTTAAGTTGACGTTCGACCATTTCATCCCTAGTTAATTTGTGGATCTTGAGAGGAGAGGGAGAAGAAGGATTGGTGGGATGGGGGTAAGAAATAAAGGCTGGTTTTTTTATTTGAATAGTAACCACATGTTGTGCTTTCCTGGCTCGGTGAGTGGCTTCGAGCCAAGTGGTAGGGCGAGCCATTAAGATGTGAGCACGGATTTCTTCCTTTAGACCACTAATAAAACATTCTCTAAAAGAGATATCCGACATGCCTTCTATGCGGAAAACCAGTTGCTCAAAGTAGAGATGTAATCTTCGAATGTACTTATCTGTTTAAGCTTGGTTAAGCAACCCAAATGATGAGCATCAATGTCAAAACGCTTATAAATATCTATGACAAATTGAATGCAAGAAATGTAACCTTTGTGGGAATTCTTATGTCATTGCCACCATTGCCAATGCTCAGGATCTAAATATAAGACACTAACACGAAGTTTCATTAAGTGATCGGTGATGCCATGCAGGAAAAAATAGTGTTCTGTTTGAGTGACCCATGCAGTGGGGTCTGAGCCATCAAATTTATTCACATCCACTTTAAGAAGGCACATATCACGAACATGGGTGTGAGAGTGAAGCCCCATGGATGGGGAGAATTCAACTCATTCTTAGTGTAAGGGATGTTTCGGGAAGTTGACATCCATGAATCTTTGAAGAAATGTAGAGAGGTTGTTCTGCATGCCATCCAGTGTGTTGAGATTGGTAATCAATGTAGCAAGTTGGTCATTAATTGTAGAATTTTCTTTTCGGTATTAGCTTGAGTTTGCATGAGTTTGATTTGCAAGTTTTCACATAGATGTTCCATGTTAACAACGTTGCTGCCAAGGTCTTGGTTTCGGGTGGCCATTTGGAGAGGGTGCATAAAAAAAAAGGGGATGGGCGAGTTGGGCTAGGGAGATGGGGCTAGCAGGTCCACACAAAAACACTTATTGGAGTTGTAGGTATGTGATTAGTGTTGCATTTTGGCGCTGTTGAGATTGGAAGTCAATAATGGGGCCAGTGGGTCCACATAAAAAAAAGGCTTATGGAAGAGGGGTACCACTGCGATCAGCATGACCCCAGGAGTCTAGTGAGTCCCTTGATCAAAATCTTCAACAGAGCCCCTTGCAGAATTTTTCTGGATTGACAACAAGGATTAGGGTTGCATGGGTCCTAAGGAAAAATGAGTGCACTGTGCTATAGTGTTGAGTTTTGTGTACCTTGGGAAGTGGTCCCCTTGTGGTTGTGTGTCTCTAACCACAAGAGGGAAATGATTTGACCCTTTTCCCTTTTACTTTATGTCTAATTTCACTTTGACTTAGGAGATTTAAGTCAAAAGTGAAATATGTCACTTAAGTCATAAAGTGACAATTAATTCACTTTGTGGGTGAATTAAGAGACATAAAGCAAACTCAGGAAACTTAACCAAAAGTGGGTTTCTAAGTGAGATACTTGAGATGAGATCTCACCCTTTGATTAGAGTTGGCTTGATTTGATCTTGGCCATTGATCTCTAGGTTTGGCCTAGCGATGGCTAAAGGGGGCGCATAGGACAAAGGGGAGGCATATTGTTCACTTGATCCCTTGAGAGAGTTGGGTGAGGAGAAGAGAAGTGAGAAAGGAGGGTTTGAAGGAGCAAGCTAGGGTGCACTTGTTCATGAAGGGTGCAAGGAGGCTTTGAGCTTCATTCATGGAGTTGTAGTATGGTTGCTTGGTGGAGGGGCGCAAGCTTGCAGGCACATGTTGGAGAGGAGTAAACTCAGATCTGATTGGTTCATTGTTGAGGGAGCACACACAGAGTAAAGGGTGTGAAAGGGTTTCTCAATCAGCCAAAGGAAAGGCCAAGGGTGCTTTCATCTTCAAGCTTGGACAAGAAAAGAAGGGCGCACTTCTAGGGGGCGCATTCTTCAAGGAACTTGATTGCTATGCTTGAGAGGAGCTAGCAAATTGTACAGGTTCATTTGTTTTGTATTCCTTGTTGTTATTAGTGCTTGAGGAACTCCATATATATACATCTATCCAAACTGGTTTTCCCCATGGGGGTTTTTCCAGGGTCATGTTGACCAAAAACATGCTGTGTTCAATTTTCATGTATGCTTAGTTATTGATCAGCCTTAGGAGTTGTTAAGATCCTAGAGGAGTATTATATGTTTTAAGTTTTACACATGTGCTAACATCAGTTACGAGAATACTTGCAAGGGCACCTTAAAAGAGCATCCAATCATCAGTTTAAAGGCAGATTTGAGGGGGAGTTTGAACAGATCTGTTTGCTGTCCTAAAACAGCAGCAAGGACAGATTTGGAACCTTGAACTTAGAGCCCAATAAGAGGTCAAAAGACAGACCTGTTGGGCAGCCTTTAGTTCCTCAAAGATCTTCATGGTATCAGAGCCAAAGGGCTCTTTTGGTGGCTGATTTCTGAGCATACAGTTGGCAGTTTTATTGTGCACAGTTTAGAGCTTCTTGTTCACATTTGTGTAGAGTGTAAAGTTGGCAGAATTTTGTTGCTTCAGAGGTGTTCAGTTTTCTTGGTTAGAGAGTATGTTTGGCATCAGATGGCAGACTTGGTTGCTAGTGGTTTGAGAGTAGAGGATAGACTTGCACGGGCAAGTAATTGGTCGCCTTGGAAGGAAAGGATAGTGATGATTCTTGACGAGGGAGAGTTGTGGGAGATTGTAGAGTACCCCCTCATACTTCCTACGGATGCAGTCCTTCTTGCTGAGTTCCAGAAGACCAACAAGAGGGCCAAGAGAACAATCCTTGATGCGGTGAAGGACCATGTGATTCCTCACATTTCTGGCAAAGACTATGCTTATCAGATGTGGCAGTCTCTTTGTAGTCTTTATTAGAGTCCAAACCAGAATCACAAGATGGTGCTTCAGGAGAAGCTAAGAAGCACCAAGATGTTGAAGACTGAGACGATTACCTCATACCTCTCAAGGTTCACTCAAATTCGAGATGAGTTGGGTGCAGTTGGCGAGATAGTGGATTCCTCTGAGTTGGTACGGGCAGCCTCGAATGGCTTTACCAAACCGTGGGAGGGTTTTGTACACGGTATCGTGGCCAGGGAGCATGTGCCCAGTTGGGAGAGGCTCTGGGACGATTTTGTGTAGGAGGAGACGAGGCGTGGTTCTGGATCTACGAGCCAGCAGAGAGGTGGATAGATTGAGGAGGATCTTTCTCTTTTGGCAAAGGGCAAGAGGAAGACCAAGAAGGGTCCCAAGGTTGGAGCCAAGGAGCAACAAAGAGGTGGAGAGCAGCATAGAGATATGAGCAAAATGAAGTGCTTTGCTTGTAAGAGTATGGGGCACTATGTTGGATAGTGTCCCAATAGGAAGAAGAAGAAGAAGCAGGGTGGCACTACAACGACAGTAGATGAGGAGGAGTTCAACACTCAATTTGAGAGGGAGTGCTCCTTGATTGTTTGTTGCACATCAGTTGAGTCACCTTCCAGCATTTGGTACATTGACAGTGGAGCTTCGAGTCACATGTCAGGTGTGAGAGAGCACTTCACTGATCTCAGAGATCCAGAGATCAGGTTGGAGATAATTCTTGGAGACAACACCATTGTCAGGGCGGTCGAGCATGGCACATAATCATTTCAGAGGGAGTGTATGCCACCCTTGGTGTTCAAGGATGTGTTATTTGTCCCTAGGATGAAGAAGAATCTTATTTCAGTTTCATTCCTACAGGATAAGAGTTTTGAGGTGTCCTTCAGAGGGACAAAGGTCCTCATACACCCTAAGGGGTCCAGTATCACCTCTGGCAGGGTGATTGGGACACGGGATGTGAAACTATATAGATTACTTTTTCAGTCGTTGCATGCCTTGGCAGCGAGTAGCAGCAACAGTCAGTTGTGCGAGCTATGGCATCGTCGATGGCTCATCTGCATCATGGCACTTTGATATCGCTGAGAGAGATTGTGACAGGGATGCCACAGTTCAGTGTTGAGAATTAGGAGGTGTGCAAAGGATGTGCTCTTGGGAAGTACACCAAGACTGTTTTTCCCAACAGTGACAATAGATCAGCTGGGGTACTAGATTTGATACACATAGATGTGTGTGGGCCCATGTCACGTATTTTCTTGGGTGTTTGTGAGTATTATGTTACTTTCATTGATGACCACTCTAGGAAAACCTGGATCTATTTCCTGAAGACCAAGAGTGAGGTCTTCAAGAGGTTCCAAGAGTTTAGAGCTCTTGTGGAGAACCATACAGGAAAGAAGATCAAGATCTTACGGTCAGACAATGGAGGTGAGTATACCTCCACAAAGTTTGCATATTTCTGCACCCGACAGGGTATCAGAAGGCAGTTGACTGTTCCTTACAACCCACAGTGGAACGGGGTTGCAAAGAGGAAGAACAGGGCCATAGTGGGTGCAACGAGGAGTATGTTGCATGATCAGGCACTACCATTCTACTTATGGAAAAAGGCTTGTAGTACTACAGTTTGTCTGTAGAACAGGACTCCCCATAGAGCTTTGGGGAGGAAGACTCATGAGGAGGCCTTCTCTAGGAAGAGGCCTGATGTTGAGCACTTGCGTATTTTTGGGTGCTTGACATACTCTCATGTCCCCTCAGAGAAGAGGACAAAGTTGTTGAAATATTGTAACTGCATAGAATATTCTACTTATTATTGAGTTATTATCTTATAGATCAATTCCCTTGTGTGGATTGATCAAGTTGGGCTTTGTATAAGATCAAATCCCCTTTTGTGGATTGGTCAAACCCTAATTATATGATGCTAATTGAGAAGTCGTACACTAGGGCTAATTAAAGTGGTCTTAACCACTAAGTGAAGAAGACGACCCTTCTTGATGAAGAGACACCACCCTAGCGCTCCTTAGCTAGTATAAATAAGAGAGGCTAGTGCCTAATTCGCTCACTCACTCAAGTCACTCATCCAATGTGCAAGTTTGAAGGAAGTTGCAGTTGCCAGTTGCCGGAAGAAGGAAGAGAGGCGCATTGCTCAGTGTTGGATATTCTCTTGTGTTTGATTTATTATCTTCGCATTGTATTGGCAATCTATATTAAGGAAGCTTTTGTTGGGTTTTCTCCCCCATGAGGATTTCCCAGGATAAATGTTGTGTACCTTGTGATTGTGTTTCTTTCAGTGATCCTGCTTATGCTATTATTGTTTAGTAAATTGAAAAGAACTTAATAGCAACTCTAAATTTAACATGGTTTCAGAGCTTGACTGAATAGATCACCTTTCACTGGGTTACCAAAAGCGTCACTGTTGTTGTACAAGAAATTAGGGCTTTTTGTTGGAAGAGAATTTCATCCTAAAAACTATCTAGGGAAGTGCGCCATAGCCTAGCGAACTCATTGGCAACTTCAGTGCACCTTTTCAGTGGCCAGAGCCTCCGAAAAGTGAAACCCTAGTTTTCACAAGTACCAAAAAACAAGAAAACCAGGAACCAAAACCAGTCCCAGAAGTACCAATCCAGATTTGAGCAGCCTTGTTATCAAGGGGTAAAAACTGGATTTTCAGAAAACAAACTGCACCAAGCTACTCACCTCAACCAAGCGCACCACCTGGTAAGTTCAGATTTAATTTATGAGCACTTTCAATTTTTGGTCATTTTCCCAGCTCCAGGTCAAGATGTCTGCAAGCACCGAGCTTGTTGACAAGTTAGAAGGTGTGGATAACTTATGTGCCTGGAAGTATAGGATTGCACTCATTCTTGAAGAGAATGACCTTGCAATATTCATCAAGGAAAATGTACTAGAACCCGCAGATGCTACAGCTAAAGCAAAGTACCAGAAGGATATGGTTAGGGCCAAAAGAATCATTGCAGACTCTATTAAAGACCACTTGAGCCCTCAAGTGTCTTCTAAGAATACTCCAAAAGAAATGTTTGAAGCCCTAACCAGAATGTATGAAGGAAGGAACATTAACCGGAAGATGAACTTGAGAACCCAACTCAAGAATACAAAGATGCAAAAAGGAGAAACCATTCATGACTATTTCTCTAGGGTTTCTCAATTCAAGACTCATGTCTGCAGGTTGAAGAAGGCTCTGTACGGATTGAAGAAAGCTCCTAGAGCTTGGTATGGAAGGATTGACAGTTTCTTGACGAGCTTGGGCTTTCTTCTAAGAGTAAAGTTGATTCTAACCTTTACTTCAAGGTTATGAATGATGAGCCAGTTATATTGCTACTGTATGTGGATGACTTATTCTTAACTGGAGAAGAAAATCTCATTACTGATTGTAAGAAGAAGCTTGCTACAGAATTTGAGATGAAAGACCTGGGCCTAATGCATTATTTCTTAGGTCTTGAGGTTTGGCAGAGCCCAAAAAAGATCTTCCTTAACCAAGGGAAGCATGCAGTTGAAATACTGAAGAGGTTCGATATGTTGGAGTGTAAATCCATGAACACACCCATGGAAACAACGTTGAAGCTCCTGGTTGATACTTCGTCATAATTGGTTGATGCTACGCTGTACAGACAGATCATTGAATCGTTGATGTATCTGACGAATACCAGGCCAAATACATGTTTTGTTGCGAACACCTTGAGTTAGTATCTGGTAGAGCCCAGACGTGTTCACCTTGTTGCTGCAAAACATGTGATGAGATACCTTAAGGGTACGTTGGACTTTGGTCTTTGTTATAATGGAGATCATGACTTCAGACTGATTGGTTATACCGATTCAGATTGGGCTATAAGTGTTTTTGACAGAAAGAACACTTCAGGATGTTGTTTCAGTCTGGGGTCAGCCATGACTTCATGGCAGAGTAGGAAGCAATCCAGTATTGTTCTTAACATGGCAAAAGCAGAATACATTGTTGCATGTTCCGTCAGTTGTGAAGCCATATGGCTTCGGAAGTTGTTGACATGTCTATTTGATCTGGAGATGGAAGCAATCGTGATTCTATGTGATAACCAGAGTTGCATAAAGATGACAGAGAACCCTGTGTTCCATGACAAGTCAAAGCACATAGAAATCCAGTATCACTACATTTGTGATATGGTGCTGAGGGGAGCGATAAAGCTCCAATATGTTGGCACAGATGAGCAGGTTGCAAATGTGTTGACCAAGCCTATGCCTCGTGTAAAGTTTGAGCACTTTCGAGACAAGCTTGGTATAGTCCGAAAGGACCTCTCTCGAAAGGGGGAGTGATGCTGATGATACTAGGGTATCCTGACCAACAACAGGTAGCTCAGTTAGGATTTTATATCCTAGGGGACTGATCATCCCTGGACAGATCCCGAAGGTCTAGTAAGGACGGTCTGTCAGAGTAATTGTGCATGTATATGCTAGTTGTGGTCAATAGTGGTAGCTCCGTTAGGATTTTTATAATCCTAGGGAATCTTATGATTCCTGGGAAGATCCCAAAGGTCCGGTAAGGACGTTCTGTCAAAGTACCACGTGGTAGCTCCGTTAGGATTTTATATCCTAGGGGATCTTATGATTCCAGGGCAGTTCCCTAGGGACTGTCAGAGTACCAAAAAATGTTGTTACACCTGTCTCATTTTGTTGCCCTATGATGATGATGTTGTTGCTCCAGCCTCGTGTTGTTGATGATGATGTTGTTGATGTTGTTGTTATAGCTTTTATGCTAACTGATGTTGATGTTTTAGATTCCATCTCCATGCTGTGAATGATGATGATAATGTTATTCCAACTCCATGCTGTGAATGATGATGATGATACTCTAGCTCCATGCTGTGAATGATGATGTTATTGATGATGAGAAAAACTTCCGATGATTTATAGATATGCCAGTCAGTGTTCCAGATAATGTTGTTGTTGTTGCCCTCTCTCTCTCCTGATGATGTTGTAGATTACCCTTCTTGTTAAGGGGGAGTGTTGAAATATTGTAACTGCAGAGTATATTCTATTTATTATTGAGTTATTATCTTATGGATCAATCCCCTTTTGTGGATTGATCATGTTGAGACTTATGTATGACCAAATCCCCTTTTGTGGATTGGTCAAACCCTAATTATATGATGTTAATTGAGAAGTCAGCCCCTAGGGCTAATTAAAGTGGCTTTAGCCACTAAGTGAAGAAGTCGGCCCTGCTTGATGAAGAGACACCACCCTAGCACTCCTCAACTAGTATAAATAAGAGAGGCTAGCGCCTCATTCACTCACTCACTCAAGTCATTCATCTAGTGCGCAAGATTCACTCACTCACTCAAGTCACTCATCTAGTGCGCAAGTTTGAAGGAAGTTGCAGTTGCCAATTGCCGGAAGAAGGAAGAGAGAGGCACATTGCTTAGTGTTGGATATTCTCGTGTTTGGTTTATTATCTTGGCATTGTATTGACAATCTATATTAAGGAAGTTTTTGCTAGGTTTTCTCCCCCATGAGGGTTTCCCAAGATAAATGTTGTGTACCTTGTGATTGTGTATCTTTCAATGATCCTGCTTATGCTATTATTGTCTAGTAAATTGAAAAGAACTTAACATCAGCTCTAAAGTTAACAACCACCCTAGTGCTCCTCAACTAGTATCAATAAGAGAGGCTAGCACCTCATTCACTCACTCATCTAGTGCGCAAGTTTGAAGGAAGCTGCAGTTGCCAGTTGCCGGAAGAAGGAAGAGAGAGGCACATTGCTCAGTGTTGGATATTCTCTTGTGTTTGGTTTATTATCTTGGCATTGTATTGACAATCTATATTAAAAAAGTTTTTGCTGGGTTTTCTCCCCCATGAGAGTTTCCCAGGATAAATGTTGTGTACCTTGTGATTGTGTATCTTTCAGTGATCCTGCTTATGCTCTTATTGTCTAGTAAATTGAAAAGAACTTAATAGCAACTCTAAATTTAACATGGTATCAGAGCTTGACTGAATAAAACACCTTTCACTGGGTTACCAAAAATGTCACTATTGTTGTACAAGAAAATCAGGGCTTTTTGTTGGAAGAGAATTTCAGCCTAAAAACTATCTAGGGAAGTGCGCCCTAGCCTAGCGAACTCATTGGTAGCTTAAGTGCACCTTTTCAGTGGCCAGAGCCTTTAGAAAGTGAAACCTTAGTTTTCACCGGTACCAGAAAACCAAGAAACCAGAACCAATACCAGAAGTACAGGTACAGATTTGCGTAGGCCTAGTTTCAAGGGGTAAAAATTGGATTTTCAGAAAACAGACTGCACCAGGCTACTTGCCTCAGCCAACTGCACCGCCTGGTAAGTTCAGATTTAATTTCTGAGCACTTTCGAGTTTTGGTCATTTTCCTAGCTCCAGGTCAAGATGTCTGCAAGCACCGAGCTTGTTGACAAGTTAGAAGGTGTGGATAACTTTCGTGCCTAGAAGTATAGGATTGCACTCATTCTTGAAGAGAATGACCTTGCAAGATTCATCAAGGAAAATGTACCAGAACCTGCAGATGCTACAACTAAAGCAAAGTACCAAAAGGATATGGTTAAGGCCAAAAGAATCATTGCAGACTCTATTAAAGACCACTTGATCCCTCAAGTGTCTTCTAAGAATACTCCAAAAGAAATGTTTGATGCCCTAACCAGAATGCATGAAGGAAGGAACTTTAACCGGAAGATGAACTTGAGAACCCAACTCAAGACTACAAAGATGCAAAAAGGAGAAACCGTTCATGACTATTTCTCTAGGGTTTCTCAATTCAAAGAGCAACTAGAAGCAATTGGAGACAACCTAGATGAAGATGAACTCATAATGACAGCTCTTAATGGTCTCACAAGACCTTGGGATGCATTCATCCAAACTATTTGTGCCAGAAAGGAGAAACTACAATTTGACAGTCTTTGGGAAGAATGTGTTCAAGAAGAAGCAAGAGTAGCTAACCGAGAAGCAGTACTACTAAGGGATGAAGATCAAGCCCTAGCTGCTCATGCTAAAGGAGGAAAGAGAAGGTCTCACTTCAAGAAGGAGACCCACCTACATAAGGAATCTCACCCTCCAAGGAGATTAAGGAGATTCTAGAAGTTTCAGAAAGGTCAAAGAAGAGAAAAAGATTTCTCCTCTTATCAATGTTACCATTGTGACAAGATGGGACATATTGCTAAGAATTGTCCAGCTAGAAGAGAAGAATACAAGAAGAGAAATAACAAAAGATACCATGCCCATGAAGTTGAAGATGATGAGCCACACACAAAGATGATTAAAGAAAACATTGAAGACTATGACTTATTCTCTGCCCTCTCAGGATCAGTATCACCTGGAGAGGATACTTGGCTCATAGATAGTGGTGCTTCTAATCACATGACAAGTCAGAGAGACATTCTCTCTAGCATTAAAGAAAAGAACATTCCCTAGAAAGTTACACTTGGAGATGATTACCAATATCCTATCAAAGGAGTGGGAGAGTCCACCTACAAACTTGATTCAGGGACTCCAATGAAGATGAAAGATGTACTATATGTACCAGGTTTGACAAAGAATTTGCTTTCTATCTCGGCTTTAGATAAGAAAGGTTTCAGGGTTGCATTCATAGATGGTGAAGTCCTTATGTGGCCTAAAGGAAAAAACATAGAAGATGCAATTGTTATTGGAAAAAAAAAGGTGGCCTATATAAGTTAAAAGGTCACTCAGATGCAACCTTGACTCACTCCACTGAGAGTCCATGTGAACTTTGGCATAGAAGACTAGCTCACATCAACTACAAAGCCTTGCCATATGTGAGCAAGGCAGTTACAGGTCTACTAGAATTCAAGGTTGACCATGAAGGCGTGTGCAAGGGATGTGCACAAGGAAAGAACATAAAGAATCCTTTCCCGAAGAGAGATAGTAAAGCAGAAGGAGTCTTGGAGCTCATCCACTCAAATGTATGTGGCCCAATGCCATCAACCTCTCTTAGTGGGTATGTATACTACGTATCATTTATTGATGACTATTCTTGCAAGACTTGGGTTTACTTCTTGAAATCAAAAGATGAAGTGTTTGGAAAATTCAAGGATTTCAAAGCCTTGATAGAGAATCTCTCTGAAAGAAAAATCAATATACTCAGGTCAGATAATGGAGGAGAATACACCTCAAAAGATTTTGTAAGATTTTGCAGAGATATCGGGATTAAGAGGGAGCTCACCACTCCCTACAATCCTCAACAAAATGGGGTAGCAGAAAGAAAGAACAAAACTATAATGGAAGTAGTGAAGACTATGATCCATGATCAAGATCTTCCAATGCACTTATGGGCAGAACCAACAAGAACAACAGTGTATGTACAAAACAGATTATCCCATATTGCACTTGGGTTCAAAACACCCGAAGAAATATTCTCTGGAAAGAAGCCAGAAGTAAGCCATCTCAAGATATTTCGTTGTCCAGTGTTTGTACACATTCCGAAAGAGAAGAGAACCAAGCTGGACCCTTCAGGAAAGAAGGGAATATTTGTTGGATACTGTGAGGTCTCAAAGGCCTTCAAAATTTACATATCAAGTTACCATCACATTGAGATCAGCAGAGATGTAACCTTTGATGAAGATGCAACACTCAAGAAATCAAGAAGATGCCAACTTGAAGAAGTATATGAAGAAGATCCTGTAGCTCCCAGAGTTGCAGAACTAGTGAGGGAAGTCATAGTTTCACCTGATGATGAGATTAAAGATCATGATATGATAGAATCTCAAGAACCTCCCCAGATGACGATTTCTCACAAGAGAAAGCCAGCTTGGGAAAGGGAACTTATTCAAGATGGAGAAAAGTATGGTGCCCCAGAAGGAACCATGAGACAAGTCAAGAAACCTAAGCCATTCTCCGGTTATATGGCTTTGATGTGTGATCTCATAGAAAAGGAGCCTACTTGCTTTGAAGAAGCCATTCAGAAGAAAAAATGGGCAGAATCCATGACAGAAGAATACCAATCAATTATAAAGAATGATGTATGGGAAATAGTTCCCAGATTGAAGAGCAAAGATGTGGTGTCTTCCAAATGGTTATACAAGATAAAACATGTTGTTGATGGAAGTATTGAAAAACATAAAGCAAGGCTTGTAGCTCGTGGATTTTCTCAAAAGGAAGGCATTGACTATGAAGAGACGTTTGCTCCTGTAGCCAGATACACTTCTATCAGAACCATCATAGCTCTTGAAGCTAAAATGAAGTGGAAGTTACACCAGCTGGATGTGAAAACAACCTTCTTAAATGGTGTTATTGAAGAAGAAGTGTATATAGAACAACCTCAAGGGTTTGAAGTTGAAGACAGAAAGACTCATGTTTGCAGGTTGAAGAAGGCTCTATACGGATTGGAGCAAGCTCCTAGAGCTTGGTATGGAAGGATTGACGGTTTCCTGACGAGCTTGGGCTTTACCAAGAGTAAAGTTGATCCTAACCTTTACTTCAAGGTTATGAATGATGAGCCAATTATATTTTTGTTGTAAGTGGATGACTTATTCTTAACTGGAGAAGAAAAACTTATCACTGATTGTAAGAAGAAGCTCGTTGCAGAATTTGAGATGAAATACCTAGGCCTAATGCACTAATTCTTAGGTCTTCAGGTTTGGTAGAGCCCAGAGAAGATCTTCCTTAACCAAGGGAAGTATGCAGTTGAAATACTGAAGAGGTTCGATATGTTGGAGTGTAAATCCATGAACACACCAAAGTAAACAAAGTTGAAGCTCCTGGTTGATACTTCGTCAGATTTGGTTGACGTTATGTTGTACAAACAAATCATTGGATCGTTCATTTATCTGACGAAAACCAGGCCAAATATATGTTTTGTTGTGAACACCTTGAGTCAGTATCTGGTAGAGCCCAGACGTGTTCACCTTGTTGCTGCAAAACATGTGATGAGATACCTTAAGGGTACGTTGGACTTTGATCTCTGTTATAATAGAGATCGTGACTTTACACTAATTGGTTATACCAATTCAGATTGGGTTGGAAGTGTTTCTGACTCAGGCCATGACTCAATCTTTGGCGCAGATGGTTGATAGATTGGTTATAGTGGGCACGCAAGCCCCACATGTCGCACAGGGGAACTCAGGGGTAGGAAGTAGACCCCAGTCACCTACTCGCACATACACATGTTCGAGTAGGATTCCCAGGACATTGTTCCCTAGTTTCCAGAGGGCAACCCCAGCAACAACACAATAGCCGATAGCA
>JASDQU010101744.1:342808-368371 GCA_032191745.1 Picea mariana | reverse complement strand
AGAGAAGAAAAAAAGTGAAATCCCCAAATTCTAAGAAAATTTCAAATTCCAGTGCTTTAGAGTAGTTAAAGAAGTGGTTTATGGCATCAATCTGCAGTTGCGGAGTTGAATTCGGTTTTGGAAGTTGAATTCTTGTAAGTTTCATGATGAATTTGTAGTTTTATGGATTGATGGCCCAGATTAATTCGACCTGGAAAATCAATGTCCAATATTCAATCATAGAGGTTCGAGAAAGGTCGAGAAAGGGTATAGTCTTTGGAAAGTTGTTTCAGAGGAGAATGACTTGGAATTATTATAATTTGGATAACTTTGACATAATTCTTCATGAACTGAGTAGAAAAAGTACATTAATTGACAAATTTCTATAATATGTATAATTTCAACAAAATGGTTTCTTGCATATTTGACAAAATTAGAGGTATAATCAGATCAATTCAAGACTAGGATCATATATCATAGTCATGGAAGCACGACAGATATTATAGAAGTTGGGTGAGGCAATAAAGAGCTACAGGGAAGGTAATGAAAAGTGGATAAAGAACTCAAGAAAAGTAGAATAGAAGGATTATTATTTAGCTACTATAGAGTGTGAATAAATTGCAGGTACAACAAAAGAAGAATCATCACATAGGACATGAAGCTAGCAGGGTAAGAATGTAATTGATGAGCATAGAAAGGAATAGTAAGACTCCATATCCTTTGAAGGAAGAGAGCTGTAGATAGTTGCAAAGATTGATATGAAAGAGAACAAGCATCTTAAGAGGTGGTGTGTGAGTAATCTCTATGTGTCAATCACAAGAGTGTCGAGAAGGATTTGTTAGATATGACCTAGATACTTGTTTAAAAGTACCTAGAAAAATAAATCCACTTATGATATCAAAGTTCACAGTGGAAGCATGATACCAATGCAGAGAATAATAAATGCTCTTTTCACTTGAAAAGCACCACTGAATGAAAATAGACTTCCATTGGGAGTGGTATTAAATGTAAAAAGTACGATTTCATGGGGAAATGTTAATGAATTAATCTAATGGAAAAATAGGAGTAATAGTATTTGATTCAAGAATGTTGTGGTAGTAGAGTGATGGAATGTTCTAAGCTACTTAATTCCAAGGTTCAGGAATGTTTCATAAAGGTAAATTTTGGATATGATTGCCTAATAGAGGTCATTGTAAATAGAACACATTGGTTGGATTGCAGAATGGCCAAGTGGAACTTGGATGGAAAGTATTCATATGATGGAAAAATAGTGCAGATGAGAAGAATGGGAGCACACAGGGAAACAACGATATAAATAAATTCAAGGAAAACTAGCTACAAAATAAACAAATAAAAAAATAAGTGAATTGAAACATAAATGCACTAGACTTCATGACACATACCATGAATTTAGAATGCATATGAATTAGTAGGCATGATGCTAGTGAATGCTTGGTGCATTAAGATGTGAATTGTGAATATGTACATGCTTGGATATGCATATGGCATGCTTGAGGACTTAGAATAGTTTGTTTTTATATACATGCAATAATGATGTTATAACTGTTACGAGGAAAATCTCTCTATGGATAGGGTAAACCACAACAGACAGAAATGACTGCAGAAATCAACTCTATCCCAAAAACATGTTATATAAACCAATATGCAAGCGAGATAAGAAAGAGGCCTACCTCGTCGAAATGTTCGATGAAGTCCACTATTGAGCACTTTGACACAAAGCTATATACCTGCAACTAGTTCACAACAACCAAGCAAAGAAAGCATATGGTGATAATATAAAAGGTTGGCACATTAGATAGCATAATCCATTAATATACATAACAAATACGCCCATGGATAATAACTCAAATATTTGCAAGATATCAATTAGACGGGAAAGAAGTATTTGTATTAATAAATGATCGGGAGAAGTGAAAATATTACAGGCTTCTGTGTCGGCACGGTTCGAAACCGAGAAGCTAAGTTCCTTCCAGCTGGGCCTCCATCACTTCAATCCTCCACCAAAGAAAATCTCATAGTAGAAAAGCAATGAGATTCTCAATCAATAAGGGACAAGCTTGGGGGTTGAACACTGTGTTCATAATTAAAGGAAAAAGGGATGCAGACTCAATATGAAGTAAATAATTTCTCCATAGTAACTTTTCTCTCAAAGTTGAATTCTTTCTCCTCTTTTCCATAGCTCGGATTTGGCCCATTTATAGCCTTCAAATGAAACTTAAGGGTCGAGTCAGAACGTTTCCATTATATGGAAGGCCAAGGATCATAGATATCCTATCATGACATGGAAACCTGACAATAATTTTCATTTTTTGGCACAAATCCTGCGTATACACATGTTGTATAGTAAGAAAGATGTGTACATGTGGAAAAAATTGTATTTTTAGCTCTGGATTTTGCAAACAAGAATGATAAGTCTGCATAGGGAAATGGAAAAAGGCCTTATGTGAAATATTGCATAGGGTGAGGAAAATATTTTTATAACATATGCCCCCTAATGTGTGAGTTCAGAGGAGTATCCGCGATGGCCGAAATACATTATAAAAAACCCAGAACTGGAGTGATGGGGAACCAGCTAGATGAACTAGTTGCTAATTACATTATGCACTGACTTTGCATACATGGTTGCCAATAGAATTACACTACAGATCCATGTGAAAATATACCAAATGACTGTCTGTGGCCATGAATAGGAAAATAAAAAATGCAGTTACATGCCAATAGTTGTCATAGTCACGAACGAGGCCTAGTAGAACCAGTCTCAAAACCAACCTGAAGATATTTGTATACAATGGAGTACAATTTGATATCCCATGATCATTGAAGTCATATAGGTATTGGTCTAATGAAAAGGAAGCAACAACTCAAGAAAGCTATGACCACATAGTGATGTCTTCAAGTCTTCTACACAATCTGCCAAGGGTGAAAGTCTACATCATGTGAATAAAGGTGTTGAGTTCGAACAAAATGAGACATTGTTTGATTATCGGTCATTGAGTTATACCATTAAAAAGTGCGAGATAGCCTACCGATAATGAAATTAGGTATCAATGAACCGAGTACATTCTTACAAGTGTGAATAAAGGAGTCGATGTCGAACACCTAAATAATCCATCGATCAGGATACATTGATGTATTCCCAACTATTGATGGAGAGATAACCTTCCACTAATAACTGCAAGCCTCAAGGTACTCATAAGACTCTAGGTCTCATTTCTAGAATACATGGGCTGAATTCGATGGAAGGAGACCCACTGAAAGGAGAGAATTAGGGCATATCTCATCAGTCAGGATGAGATACAAAGTAGGAGCTCCATGATTTGTTGGAAATCGGACGAAGAACATGTTCACGAACCAACGACCCTATGCATCTTTCGCATGTGCCAAGTGCAAGCGGTACACGAAAAAGACCCTCTGAATAGCATCCAATGGTGAAAATTGCTGACAAAGGTGAGGAAACCACCAATAAGGATAATGGCATCCAAGACATTGCACGAATCCCCATTTGTGAATAGATGTCTTTCCATCGAACACAAGGGAAACCACCCAGTCAATGACCAATGATGAAATGTCGACTATTGGGTTCAAGGTTGCCTACCAATGATGAAATTAGGGCCAGGGTGCATGATAGAACTACAATATCATGTGATTATGAGACAAACTAAGGGTATGTTCGACATGTAAAGTCAAGAGTTCTAAGAAGTGGCCGACACATGTTGATAGACTTCCTTTGAACAAGAGCATGAGACATATGCAGGACTCCGGCATCATAGACCCAATGATGAAACCATAAGATGTAGGAGGCATCAATGAAATTCTCTATAGGGACTGGAAGAGTAATCAGTCGGTAGAGAAGACTCTGTAACGAGCTCAACTTCCTAAGGCCATGTTATTCCCAAAATTATGATCATGAATGGACTCAATAAATTTGTGTTATGTTCAAAGGCGACACCACTGTTGTTGATATAAGATAATACTCCCTTCCTGCCTATCTAGTTTTGTTTTTTTCATAGACAAATGAATGCTATGATACACAGGAGGAAATGAGTGTCACAAGTAAGAAAAACTAGTTCCATCAGTGGAACATACCTATGCTCAATGCAAGGAGATGCATGCCGGAGATGGACACTCGAGGGAATGTTCACTCCTAGGTATAGGGTGTCAAATTGTGAAGGATATAAAGAAGGCTCTTCTTGGTTGAGGATGCAAATACTGTTGAGGCAAATGGTTTATAACGCAAATCGAGAACCAGATAAAGGCTTGATACTGCAAGCAAGGGCATGAGATGCAATCACAACTTAACGCCAAAAAAATGTCATTTTTTATGTCTTTTAGTCTAATTGGTGTGAAAAAAGGATAAAATTGTGCCAAATAGACGTCCTTTCATATACAATTTATGAGTGTGAAAGAGACAAGTTCACTCAACAATCTTTTCATTTTTTGAAGACAAGTTGGAAAAGAGATTAAATTAAAATCATTTGGGAGTCCTCGAGATATAAGGTAGCAAGTTTATGAGTGATAAATGAGGCTCAACATAAAGTCATGTATTCGATATAAGGGACTCCCGGTCCTAAGGAAATATCTCGGCATGGGCACCAAATGAAGCAAAGGATCTAACTAGGGCATCCATGTTTCATAAGTATCTACCACTTGATAACGACACTACTTATAGCAGATGGAAGGTTATGTGTCATCACAAATGGGTTTGTACCTAAGGCATAAAAAGTGAAAGTTTATAAGACAATGAAAAAATGCATGATGGAATAGATACCTATCCTATATGTTGGGTAGTGAAAATACCTTCCCGTGGTGATGAATGACCAACATAATGTTGAAATCCGCAAGAATCCCTGGTAAAAACTACAAAAACCAACTCAATCCACCCTTGTATTACTCCATTAGGTGAAAAAATGGCTCAAAACTATAGAAAGTGGGTAAAAATAGTTTATAAATAGTAACAAAACCAAAAATTACTATACCATTTTAATTTTTTACCCAAATAGTGAAAATTGGACCAAAATACCTCCAAGATTCAATCGGTGATTGCGAGAGCATCAAGCAACGAAATCAAAAACCGTCTGGACCAGGCAACTCTTCTTCCCTTCCTCTTCATTTCCAGTGGATTACATTTTTAAATTAGGTTCCAAATTTTGAGTAATTTAGGGCGTAAATTGTGAAATTCGGTGTACGTGGGTTGTCTCTTATTGTGTCACATATATGATGGGTTATACGTGCCTGTGCAAACTATAGGGCACTTATACCCAAATGTATACGCACTTATAAGTGAAGAATCACGCGTACATTCACACAAATAATTATTTCTATGGTTTTTAACACAAATTTTGATTTTCCTTTAGCAGGATGGTTCTTGAATGGATGGAAAGAGAGCAAGACAAGGTCGATGTTGTTGTGGATCGAGATCTGGGGGCCCAAATGGCCTTAAAAAGATGTGTCTTATATAATTTTTGGGCACTCAAAGGGATGAGGGCCCAAGTGAGGTTGATTCATATGCTTGTGGGTTACTGGGACCCTAAGAGTGAAATATTCATCCTCGATGGGCAACCATGAGGATTGAAGTAGAGGATATCTACTTTTTGACTGGATTATCATGCCAGGGAGAGGTTGTAAGCCTCAAATCATGGCGAGAAGGGAGAGGAATGAAAATCCATACTTTCAAGGATATCCGAACTTCCGAGGAGATCCGGACATGCCACTCCCACCAGGGACCACCTATGGTGACATAGGTATGTCGAACGTTTTTAAATATTTCATTTTTTTTGTATTTTTGTATAAAAAAACAAAAATATTTTTGGATGATGCTTAAGTACTAACTAGACACTTTGTGTAACATAGACGTGGGTCTGCTACAGCCAAAAGGGCTTCCTCAACATCGAAGGAGGAACTGGGGAGACGAGGTGGTGGGAGGAGAAGCAGAGAGAGTCCTACAAAATGTGTAGGGAAAATTGCCTCATTTGACTCATTGGATTCCCATGGTTCAGGTAGAGGATCTGCCAGAAGCCATGTAGTGGAAAGTGGTTGGTGTGCCCCGAGCTTGGGTATGACTCTTTTGGCGTCTCGCAAATGTCGTAGTTTGTTACCATGACACACATCTGAATCCACAGGCATAGATGTCGTGGATATTGTAGTATCATATGTATATGTGTATTGAGGGTATTAGCCCCAATTTGTACAATAAACACCATACTTTTTGAAATATATATAAAAAGGGATCTTTGGCTTTACTTATATTTTACAATGTGTACATTGATGAGATGGTTTTCTTTGCTTTAGTTATGTGACAAATGCCAATCTAAAATGAAATTATCATAAGCATCATATACATGACTAGAACTCCTAGGAATGTGATAATATGTAATAAAATCAAACTGTCATTCCAAAAGACGTACACGTAGGAATCATCGGAGTAAATTAGGATCACGCACACGGTAACTGTCATTCAATTGACATACTACTAATTGGGAATCTAGGCAAACCTCTAAAGAGTGAATACCATGTGAGATAGCATCACGTAAAAGTTCTATAAAAATGCTATATTTGGTCACATTATTCGTGATGGCCCTAGGCATATGCCACCTAAAGACACCAGTAGACCCTCGGGTGAGTAAACCACCTAAGCGGCGGAAGCCAAGTTCTATGTATGATGACTGGATCCATCTGTGAATCCTAGGTAGACTGAAGACTCCGTTGACATCTGCTAACCAAGGGAAAACTCGATAAACAAGTTGAAGAAGAAAAGATAGGGAAAAGATATTTACACTAAATTACATTAGTATAAAAAGAGTTATGCCCAAGCCTGGGGATTGAGCGTAATATATTTTCAAATAGAGCCCATTCCTAGGCTCGGCCAACATATTCCCTTCATAATCTTCTAACTCATAGGCTCCTTTTTCTAAGACGCATCGCATGATATAAGGACCATGCCACATGGGCTTAAACTTGCCTGACCCCAGTGGTTCTTTGGATTGATCATACAAGAGTACCAAGTCACCCTCAAAGGTACAGCCAAGGATAGACAGAATTATCATACTGGACCTTGACACGTCTTTTATTCACCTCGATAGTCGTAGAGGCATCTCAACGCTGCTCATCAAGACTCTCTAGGTGTACAAGGCATTGCTCGAGATCAGAAGTATCAGGTAGAAGAACGACTGCCAACTTAAGAGAAGTGATTTCACATTCAATAGGTAAAATAGACTTCACACCGTGTACTAACTGGAAAGGGGAAAATCTGAGGGAAGTCTTGACTGAGGTTTGGTATTCCCAGAGTGAAAGATATAGCATAATATGTCAGTCGGACTTACTCTGACTGACAATTTTCTGCAAAATGGTCTTGAGAGACTTGTTGACGGACTCTACTTGTCCATCTTCCTAGGGGTAATAAGGATAATAATGACCATGTATAAACCCCAGCTTATATGCTAGTTCTTCCATCATCTCTTTCTGAAAGTGACTGCCATGATCAGTGACAATCTCACTTGGGATACCGAACTGGGTGATAATTTGATTGAATACAAAGAAGGTTGCAGTCTTCCCATCAGATTTAACTGTAGGAATGGCCTTGGCCCACTTAGTAAAGTAGTTGACAACCACGATAATGTGTTGATGCCCCCCACCCGAAGTTGGGTTGCAGTCCACGAAGTCCACCCCCCACTTGGTGAAGGGACCGACAATAATGACTGGGTGAAGAGGGGATGGGTGCAAGCACATTTTCTGAGTGAACATCTGGTAGGGGTAACACTCCTTAATTGCTTCAATACATTATTTAAATATAGTAGGCCAGAAATAACCATCTCGTAAACTTTTTGGGGTTGTCACAAGACCAGATAGGTGACCACCACAAGCCCCACTGTGGAAATCGTTCAGGACTAACTTGGCTTCTCCATGAGTTAAACAATGATGAAAGATATTGTTTATTCCTCAGTGATACAAAGTGTCACCGACAATGGTATATTTCTTAGCTTGGTATCTTATACTTCGTCAGTCATGTCGTGAGAGATGCTGAGGGAAATTCAAGGTTTGAAGATAGAGAACAATGTCTCCATACCAAGGGTCGGATGAAAAGACAAGAAAAATGTGTTCGTCTGAAAATGAATCAACTTGGATAACATCCTCATCTAATCGTGGAAATTCATATATTAACTCCATGAAGACTAGTGATTTCTTGGATTTTGTTGAAGCGAAATTGATATCAAACTCTTGTAAAATGACAATATTATGTTTTCCCCCTATGATACGCTTGGTAAGGACATATTGAAATGGATTGACATCGGCAACCAAATTAGTCTTGCAAAGTAATATATAATGATGCAAATGTTGGACTGCGTGAACAACAGCCAAATCTAGATTTTCAACGTGAGAATAATTAAGCTCAGGACTGACTAAATTTTGACTAAGATAGAAGATGACGTGCCCTTGGATCTCATCATCCTCCTGAACCAAAACCATACCAATCATGTCCTCAAACGCGGTGATATAAATAAATTAATCCCTACTATAGTCAGGAGACTTCATCATAGGCATCGATACCAAGGCTTTCTTTAAAGTATCAAAGGATTCTTGGTCTTGCTCATCCCAGATAAAAGGGGTGTCTTTCTTCAAAAGACGCATGAAACCCTTAGTGATATTGGCATAGTTTACTATAAACCGACGAAGAAATTCATCTTTCCCCTGTAAACCTTGAAGTTTTGTAATAGTGCGTGGGGGAGGTGATCGAAGTATTGCCTCGACCTTTAACAGATCTACCATGATCCTGGTCTTAGAAACTAGAAATCTCAAAAGACGACCAAACCTAACGCAAAAAATGCACTTTTGAGGGTTTAACCAGATTCTATATTAACGACATATTTCAAAAACAAGCCGAAGATGCATAGCGTGATCCTCTCTCTTATGAGAGTGAGCAGCAATATCATCAAGGTAAGCTTCGACTATATGGTTAAGATCATTAAAAGTGAAGGTCATGGCACATTGGAAGGTTGCTCCAGAATTTTTAAGGCCGAGAGGCATTTTCCGGTATACGAAAGTAGCCCAAGGACAAATGAATGTCGTCTTGTTTTGAACCTCATGTTTAGTTTGGATTTGGTTATAACCTAAAAATATTTCCATAAAATAAAATACTTTGATTCCCACACACTTGTCGAGAATCTGATCGATGAAATGTGTTGGGAAGTTGTCTTTAGGATAGGCCTTGTTCAGGTCATGAAAGTCCATACATACATGGATAGTTCCTTGCTTCTTATTCATAGTAACATGATTGGATACCCATTCAGTCAAGGGAACCAGGTAGATGAAGCCATCATTAAGTATCTTCTCCACCTCTACCTTAATAGCAGGGGCCTTCCGGGGATTGACAACTCTAAGACATTGTCGAACAGTTTTATCATCCGGATAAGTTATAATATCATGTTCGACAATACGAGGGTCGATTCATGACATCTCTTCATATGACCAAGCAAATACATCTCAGAATTCCTTGAAGAGTTCGATGTAGATCAGGATTTCTTCTGGCGAACAATCTTCACTGATATTTATGTTTTCAACCTTTCCAAGGGTACAAGAGATATCCACTGTGACGGTAGGAGAAATACTCTCCATATTTACCTCAACATAAATGTCGTTCATATCAAGTGGAACTATGGCGTGACCGACTATCTCACTCAAAGTAGATCAAAATTCATCTTTTTTATTCTTTCAAGCTCTGGGAGAAAATAAGAGCGGTGATGCATATCATCCCAAGGTTTGTCAGAATCATTCATGGATTTGATGATAGATTCATCTAAAGGAAAAAGTCTCATCGAGGAAATCATGTGAATAAGACAATGAAGTGGCCCACATGGGTCTAAGAATGGGATCCTCCTCGTTCCTCGGTGAGGTAACATGATCGGGATCGGTGGAAGAGTCAAGAATAGCTTGATACGAAATCTTCATTGTCAATAGTGGCATGGCCATTCCAGCAAGTAATTGACCTTCACAAGACAAATTCGAGGAAGGTAGGGTCCACGAATTACTAAAATAGGAAGTGTGGAAAGGAATGGACCTCCCTGTTGAAACGAGGCTACTGGACATGGCGTAAACATGGTGGATCGGTGTCGTGAATTCGAAAGTACCCATAAGGGAAGAATACATTCTGACATCGATATTCTCAGTTGCCAACTGAGAATTTTTTATCACAGGGATCGACGATCCAATAGATTCATTAGGAATAGAGTACGCAAAGAATAATTGGTCAATATTCATGATCTTCCCTTCATGAGGAAAACAAAGAGTACGAAAGATGGATGATACGATGGCAACCATAGCATAGGTCCAATTGTATCCTCGTAACAATTTATAATAAAGAGACGCACCAACTACCTCGACCTCCACCTCTACCATATTTACACCTAACTAGACCAGAAAGGCAAGAAGAATACTATGAGGGTGGAAGGAATGCCTGTCAAAATCAGTCAACATGTTCGATGACTTGGAAAGAGTCAGAGAACCGAGAGCTTTCCAACATATCAGGGACATCACACATGTAGTAGCGCCTTCATCAACAACCGCACATTTGATGGTATACTTTGAGTAATCCATGTGGATTTGGAAATCCACATGGTAAGGCAAGCGAGGCTTCACATCTAGAGTACCTTCAAAACTGACATCACACAAGGGGTTTGACCCAGGTCGTCAATAATAGAGTAATTATTGGCAGCTCTAGCATTTGGATTTTGGGTAGAGCACTTGAGTACTCCTTTCGGAATACAAGGTGGTGGATCTGGTTTTTCAATCTATAAATTTGTGTCCAGAGGAGGAGGAGGAGATTCTAGACTAGGGATATCTTGTGAAGAGCTATAATCTTGATATCGAGTCACTACATTAACTTTCCCATTGACCATATTGATACGCAAATGGTCGTTGTCTTGCAATGGCAGGTTTTGACTCCCACTAGTCACATTTTCGACGTTTGAGAAACTCAAGGCCATCTACTAGTTGTGTGGAAATGGATTCACCAGCACGACAAGCAGTAGAGATAATAGCCTCGCAGCTTCCACAAGTTTGGGGCATAAATGGGTAAGGTGGTCATTTGTACAAAGATTACAGGGAAATTTCACCTTACGTCTTTCTTGTTTTCCCTCTCCAACATTATTATTCGTCTTCTCATTATTACCATTGTCATTGGGTTTATTATTTTTTTTCCCACCCTTATGATTATTACATCCTTTATTCTTATTTTCACCTGGTTGTTGGTTATCATTTGGGTTGGTCGATGATTGCAAGGAATATACATCCGTCGAGTGAGTGGGATTGGAAGACACAAACGAAGTTGGCCCTCATGAAGATTGGTTGTTATAACCCTAAATTGCACCACACATGCTTACCTGGCATCAGGCCAACTCATATCCCTTCATTTCCAAAAAATATGTTGAACAACTCTTTGGAAATCCTCTTGTGCCAAGGCCCACGCGCCCTAACCCATTACTGGACGCGTGTGAACGATGACTGGTTCACTACAGCCCGCATGTACCTAACAAAGCACGAAAAAAGGAAAGTTTCCGACGGAACAAAAGGCTATGGGTCAGTTAACTAAAACTCCTAGCCATGCATGGCCGAGGGTTTGTCCAAAACCCTAGCTCCTTCTAGCCTATAAAATAATGGGTAGGGGTACCATTTGGAAGAGGAAAAAATATAGTGAAGAAACTCTGCCCATTTACGTAATCCATTGTCCCAACCCTTTAGCCCTTCCTCATGCCAAAGGAGATTTAATGCAAAGTAGTTGGAGGACAGAAGAAGAGGAGCCTAGGATCATAATCAAGGAGCAGTGGCCGGTCTCGACTTTGATTGTAAGTTGATTCATTTTTCAAATAATAAAAGAATAATTTTCCTGTCCCAATGCATGAGTTATCTATGGTTTGTTTAGTTTATGCTTAATTTCTAACCCTCGAGTAGAGAATTAGCATGCATGCATAGTTGTTTGTCTTGATTGTAGGTCATCTTTGAAAGGAGCGGCGCAAGCAAGTGGTCAAAGTGCAACGGAGGATCTACATCGAACGCCAGTAACAAGGTTAGTAGTCATTCTCCATGCATGTACTGTGAAAGAGGGGTTTAATTTTTGGGTTGTAGGTTAAAAAGTAATTTCTTTATGGTCAAAATCTACATGCAAGTCTGACCCTAGTTTGCTAGTCCGTAGGGTATTTTTCCCAACAACAAAATTGGCGACCGTACTGGGGACGATACTCTTTAGGGTTTCCGGATTTAGTTGGGTTTTTTGGGTAGTTTAAAGATTAGATTTTCTATTTATTTGCCTGTCTTTTTCTGTAAGGTCTGAGCTAGCAGGGAGCCTGGTTCTTTATACTAGTTTTCCCTGACTGTTGCTTGACGGTAGTTGTCGGGACACATAGAGGTACATGCGTCCTTCATAAGACCTGCACGCGTGTACCCATGCACTATCCTCTTACAGCCCATGTGTGAACACTAGCTGTAGAGGAAGCAGTAGTGTGTAGGAGTTCAGAGAACTTTAGAGGCGGTCCTCCTCTTCCCTGTCAGAATTATACATTCTCAGGGGGTTTTCTGGAATCCTATCTAAGTCTTGTTGGTTCATAGTCCTGTCTCAGATTTCTTTTTTCACCTTATTATTCCTTGCATTATTTTTCTTTTCTGTTATAAAAAGAATCCAAGCCTTCAAGGGACCCTAGTTGTCAATACCATAGGCCTCTTCCTGGTCTGGACTACCTGTTTTTATTTTTGTCTTAGGATTTATATATACACGCGTCATGTACAAGGTCAGCCCGTGTGTACACGCTTCCTATTTCAGCTCAGCACGCGTTTGCACACGTGTTTTTGTAGTGACAGTAGCGTGTTTGACAGGCTACTTTTTGTTCAGGGTGGGGCAGTCATCCCTCCTTTGATGAGAAGTATTCCTCTCAGGGGTTTGAGTCTAGGGTTGAACAGTCAGTTGGTTAGGTCATCTTACCCTTAGCCTACTTTTTCTCAGTTGATAGTTGATAAAAAATATATAAAAAGAAAAAAAATTGGTTTTTAGACAAGCGTAAGAGTCTTGGTTTTCTTTGTTTCCATTGTGTGTCTTTACTCTGACTCTTTGTGATCTGCGCTTTAAGCCAGAATTGGTTTTTCTTGGTTTTGTGCTTGTCGGTATTTTTGCTTTGTCACTTTACTAGAACTTAAATAAATAAATAAATAAAAATCTCTTTTCATTTTCTTCTTTGTTTGAAGAGTGTGTTTCTGCATCAGTACCTAGGGAGAAGTCTTTTGTTTCATAAGTTTTTGCAGTGCATTTAGAGAATAAGTAGCTCATAGTCGAGCAAAATTCCTTTATGTTTGCTGCATAAAATCTTAGAAAAATTGAAAAGAAAAAGAAATCTTTCTTTGTGAAAAGTTGCTGAAATTTTTGCATTTAGTAAAAGTCTTTTGTTTCCATCTTTTTTCATTCATTTTTTCTTTTGTCTTTACACACCATCAGTTTCACTCTCATACCCCTTGACGTAAGAAAGACCATAAAAGAAAAGCTAATTTAAAATCTATTAGACATTTTGTTTGTAGGGTTCACAAACTAGTTCAGGACTAGGGCCTTGGATTAGGTTGGAGAGGAAACTCTCCAAGGCCATTCAAAACCAAACATTGCAGTCTACGATAGGGAGTGTCTAAGTCCAGTTTCATGGAATTTATCCGAGACCCCCCTCTAACATAGGGGATAAACATGAGGTCACGTGCGGAAAGGTAGCGGAGATAACCCCTCCAAAGTCGGACCAATCGTAGTGGAGAACACATATCGAGGGCTTGTTTTGGGATTTCGTCGTTTTCATTTGCCACGGGGCTTCATGGGTCTCGAATACGTTCAAGGTCCTCAGTTGTATTCCAGACCATTTTCTCTTGATACCCTTGATAGGTTTCGGGCTTGATACCCTGGGCATTGTGGTCTACCCGACTTTCGACTGTACCTGCCTGGTGACTGTTCGCGTGCTGGCATCCTAGTTGCCAATATTTTTAGGGACATACACAGGTGACTACGGGGGTATATTGTGGTACCTAGGAAAGACATTGGGCCACACTTTATAGAGTATACCCGGAGGGTGCTTCTGTGTTCGAGTTGCACTTGCACCGGTAAGTTTCTCTAGTGTTGGTTGTTGTAACTGTTCTTCCAAATAGTTTAGTGATTGTTTGTCTTATCTCATAGGGGCTTCTTTTTTAGTGTGTGTTACTGTTTGAATGTGTAGAATACCTTAGCATGTCTTGGATATTCTCACATAGTGGAGGATCCTGAGCTTCGTCGATCATGAAGGATTCTGGGCCTACCGTCGGTTATATTAGAGCCACCCCCGCCACCATTGAGGTGGAAGCTAGACCAACAAGGGTTTTTCGAAGCAACCAGGTTAAAAACCTTTGTGCCCAAACAAATCCTGGAGGAATCAAAAACCAATATTGGCTTGGTTGAAACCCCAATCACTGCTACCTGGCCACCGGTTATTGTACCAATCCAATTTTACGAAAGCCTGTCAGTGCCTCACACAGCTATGGAAACAAACGTTGTTACTTCTTCTGGGAATTCTTCCATTCCTACCACAGTTGCTACCACGGGAGAATCATCTCCTAACTTACCATTGTCAATCCGAGCCACCATGGTCTCAGCCACAACTACGTTGCACAGTGGACCGAACCCATCTATGGCGGCGGCCACAACCCCCTTCACACCTCATGCGACATGCCCTCCATTCTCATCCAGTATGCCTAGTTCGGGTACAAGTCCTGCACTCACTTACTCCACTTTACATACTTTGGGTCTGGGGGCAGGGAGCTCTAACACTCCTCTGCAAGGTCAACATGGGGGCACTCCTGTCTCTCTTAACTCTTTTCCTTATGTCGGAGGTCATATCCCTCCTTCGCCCCCTTCGCTTGGTGGTCCGCATCAGCAGTCCGCCGGGCAGCCTGCACACACTAGTTTATTTGGAGGTAGGAGTCAAGGAACACCTGCGCAAAGTATGCCGATAGGTTCGTCACCATTTGTTTGGAACGAGACGTTTGGTAACAACACTTTCTCATCCTCCTCTTTCCTGTATGGGGGAAATCCCATTTTTGGACAGTCTACTCCGATGCAGGGTACTATTCCTGCGTCGAGGGCACATATAGCAGGACCTTGGAACTCAGGACAAGGATCCATTCCCTCCTATGGAATATCGTTCTGGGGTAATTCTTTCCACAGTCAATGGAACCCTGGACATACTACTATGCCTCTCCCATTAGGACTGGCATGGGGTAATCCTTCCCAAAGTCCTTCAAACACGATGCATGCCCAACACCCTATGTCCTTTATGGGAAATCAGTCGATGATGTCTCCACAGATGAAAAATCCTTACGCTGGTCAAGGCCATGGTTTCTACCAGAATCCAGGCTAGCAGCCAAACTTTTCCTGGCAACCTGATGCCAGCCAAACTCTAGGACCCTTTTTCCCAGGTTATCAGCAGCAACCCAAACTACCATTCCTGGCAACTTTACACTTGCCAGATTTGAAAAGGTTGTTAAATGATCCTATTTGTCATGATCCGCGTTGGCCTCCTATGCCAACGAAGTTTCCTTCAAACATTCCAAAGTTTGAGGCCAAGACTAATGAATATCTGGGTGATCATGTGACTACCTTCTATATTTGGTGTTCATCTAACTCATTGAAATATGACTCCGTACAGTTGCGATTGTTTCAACGCACTCTTATCGGGAGTGTCGCGAAATGGTACATTGAGCTCGATCGCTCAAGATACTCTTCTTTTGGAGAACTGGCGATGGCCTTCCTTAACCATTTCCAGTTACCTGTGAGATACGATGTTGGCACAGAGCTTCTCGCCAATTTCGAACAGACAAAAGAGGACCATATCTCTGATCATATTTGAGAGTGGAGATGCTGGAAGAGTCTAATCAAAGTACCCGTCCCACCAGCATTCCTGCTTGAGTGGTTCCTTAATTCTTTGGTCCCACAGTTATCCAAAGACATTGCAACTTATGGGGTTTTCTCCGAAGAAGATGCCATCATGAGGGATCAACAGTTTGAGCTTATCTATTCTCAGTCTGGTTTATTATACAACATCCTGCCGGATGCACCACGATCGATATTGGATAAAACTAGACAGAGAGCTAGACCACATGCCGATGGTATTGTTGGTTCAACCCAAACCAATCCCGCTGAGCAATTGACAAAACAATTGCAATAGTTATATATACAACAATCAGTGGCCAGCCAGACTACTGCTTTGGCTGCTCCTCCTACCCAAACGTCGGAAGTACACTCCGTGTAGTCAACTAACCCAAAGGAAACCCAACAGCCTGAAGGGAATAAAAAACAACAAAAGAAGGGTAAGGGGGATAAAAAAACCCATTGATAATGCTGGCGGGGACACCATGGAAAAACGGAAGGCGAGGTATCCATGAAATTTTTGTGCAGAAGACCACCTGACCCATCTTTGTCCTTGACTTGCAGAGGCCCAAAAGTTTGTCACACATCAACAACAAGCAGTGTTGACTAATCCCCTTCAACATGGGAAAAATTTAACTCAAGCCTCTACAAGTGTCGAAGGGGGCAGCCAAGAAACCTGCCCTCCTCCAAACAATCCCTCATCTGTGAACGTATACATGGTTAGGTGTGATGCTTTCATAACGACTAAAGCGCACGACTATAGTAAACCAAGCACTTTTGAGAATGGTAAAGAAGCTGAGCTCCCATCTCTTTCTCTACAAATTGAGAAGACATTGGGAGAAACAATGACACGCATTCCAAAGGGTGCATTTAAAAAATCTTCTCACAACCCAAATGCAAGGGCCGCCTAGAATTACTCTGTGGTGGAGGATTTATCACAAACCCCTTGTGCGATGTCTACTTTGGAGGTCCTCCAAAACTGCCTTGCTCAGAGGAAAGACTTGTTAACTACTTTAGGCTCTACTAAGACTTGTAACCCGGGTACCATCATGGTAGATACAACAGACTTAAGACCTCGTCTGCCTTACCATGTAGTGTTTTAGATAGTAGTGGCTCATCCCATGAAAAACTTTACACGAAATATCTTCTGCACGATGGTCGACGAGGGTGCCTCGACATGCATTATGTCGTTAGCATGTTGGAAGGCCATTGGCCAGCCTGCTTTGTCTCCTTCACCTACTCTCCTCATTTCTTTTGACGGTCGTTCTTTCCGACCACATGGCATCGTTCCTTCTTTCCCTGTGTAGTTAGGAGGGAAAACCGTGTGCGTCAAAGTGGAAGTAGTCGATGCTCCCCTCGACTATAACCTCTTGTTAGGACAGAGTTGGACTTATGCTATGCAAGTTGTGGTTGCTACAGTTTTTCGAGTCTTGTTTTTTCCACACGAGGTTCGTATAGTGACCATCGATCAATTGTCCTTCTCTAGACCTGACCCAGCTTTGGGGGCATCCACGGTCCCCATGATTGATAATCCTCAACCAGGTGTTGTTAACGTAGGAGTTGGTTTGTGCCCATCCTTGATGGGTACCTTCGATTACCCACCTCCTCACGATGACGTCAAATTTATATCTAATCACCATAAGGTTGAGATTTTTCAAGTTTCATCGTTCCGAACGACTTACTTTGAGGATCCTTGGATTCTTCCTTCCCCAATAGCTATGATGGATGAGTCAGGGTACTCAGGCATGTCCATGCCCTTGTCGGTCGCTGAAGTAGCGTACTCTTTAGTCTAGCAAGCTTCATCTAATCCTGATCTGACTCCTGCACAAGAGTTAGATCCACTTCTAGATCCTATTTGGGCTCAGGGTTCTCTTGCTAACATCGATTCATTAGACTTAGTCTTGCCTTCTGATGAAGCAGTAATCGAAGCAATGACTAGTCTGGACAAACCTTGGGAAAATCTTCATCACAGATCATATTTTCTCCCCAAGTTAAGCTGAATCGAAGCCGAAGAATTCACCGTTACTATGACGGGAGATCAGCCATGTACTATTAACATCTTAGCTACACATGAAATTTATGCCGAGGGAAATATGGAAACTATTGCTAAAACTATACCCATCAACATCTCCCGAAACCCTAGCGTCATGGAGAATGTCTTCATCGGAACAGATTGCTCCCCCGAAGAGATTCAAATTTACACGGATCTTTTTAAATAATTCCACGAAGTTTTTGCCTGGTCTTATGAGGAAATTCCAGGTATAGATCCAAAAATAGTTGAACATGAAATCACAACATATCCAAACGCCAAGCCTGTTCGACAAAAATTTCGTCTAGTTAATCTTAAGAAAGCAGCAGCCATCAAGATTGAGGTTGAGAAATTGCTCAAGGAAGGTTTCATTTATCCTGATCATTTGACTCAATGGGTGTCAAACCCCTTGCCGGTAAATAAAAAACAAGGCACGATTCATGTATGTACCGATTTCCATGATTTGAACAAGTCATGTCCCAAAGATAATTTTCCAACACCATTTGTTGACTAGATCATTGATGAATGTGTTGATTGTGAAGCCTTTTCGTTCATGGATGGTTTTTTAGGATATAATCAAATCCAAATAAAACCTGAAGACCAACACAAAACAACATTCATTTGTCCGTGGGGTACATTCACATATCGTAAGATGCCTTTTTGCCTTAAAAATGTTGGAGCCACTTTCCAGCGGGCCATGTCTTTTGCGTTTCATGATCTCAAGAATATAGTCGAGGCCTATCTAGATGATTTAGCATCACGCTCTCGCAAGAGAACAGATCATCCCACGCACCTTCGACTAATCTTCGAACACTGTCTCTACTTCAGGATTCGCTTGAATCCAAACAAGTGTAGCTTCTACGTAACGTCAAGCCTTTTGTTAGGTTTCATCATATCAACAATAGGGATCATGGTCGTTCCTCTTAAGGTGGAGGCAATAATCCAGTTTCCCCCCCCACACACAATCTTACAACTTCAGAGTCTCCAAGGCAAGGCAAACTTTTTACGACGCTTCATCGCCAACTATGCCGAAATCACCAAGGGATTTATGCGTTTACTAAAGAAAGATGTCCCTTTTTTCTGGGATGAAGCCGCTCAACACTCTTTCGACGCATTAAAACACGCCCTCACAACCGCACCCCTGCTACGGCCACCTAATTACAACAAGGATTTCTTGTTATATCTGGATGCCGCAGAGTCAACCATAGGCATGGTTTTAGTTCAGGAGGATGATTCATTTTCAGAATACGTGATCTATTACCTGAGACAAGGCCTCGTAGGACCGGAACTTAATTATTCACATATAGAAAAAATTGTGTTGGCAGCAGTTCATGATGTTCAATGGTTCCATCACTATGTTCTGCTTCACAAGACCACCGTCATTGTTGTCATGAATCCATTCCAGTACATGTTGACACGACGAGTTATAGGCAGAAAAATCAGTAGATGGATGGTCATCCTCCAAGAATTTGACTTAGACTTTGTTTCAATGAAGTCCAAGAAGTCATTGGTCTTCGCAGAGCTTATTTCGGAACTTTTGGTTGAGTCATGTGACGTTGTGCCTGAGGAATCGCCTATCCGGGGGGATATTTTTTTGATTGCATCTTTAGACCCCTGGTACGGAGATATACTTATCTATCTCCAGACTTTGAAGTGCCCCACCTCTGCCTCTCGTGACGAGCGTCGGCGGATACGCCATCAAGCTAAGAATTATCTCATACTCGATGATACGTTGTATCGGAGAGGTGTAGACTGCATCTTGCATCGATGTCTCACTCATGAGGAGGTTGTCATAGTCCTCAACGATTGTCATACTGGAGCTTGTGGCAGTCATTTATCTGGGTTGGCAACAACCCAAAATATTTTACGAGAAGGTTACTTCTAGCCGACACTTATCAAAGATTGTATCAAATCGGTCAAGAAGTGCCATCCGCACCAAGTCTTCTCTCGAAAAATGAGGGCACATCCCACTCCTATGTTTCTTGTCATCATAGTTGGTCCCTTCACTAAGTGGGGGATTGATTACACTACATGCAACCCCCGGTTAGCAAGGGGGCATCGCTATATCATCGTGGTTGTCGACTACTTCACTAAGTGGGTCAAAGCTATGCCAACATTTAAAGATGATGTAGAGACTGCAGCTCTCTTCTTATTCAACTAGATCATAGCAAGGTTTGGCGTCCCGAGAGAGATTGTCACTGACCATGGCAGTCACTTTCAAAACCACATGATGGCCGAATTAACATCAAAGCTTGGGTTATGGCAGGAACACTCATCACCTTACTACCCCCAAGCCAATGGGTAGGTGGAAGCTGTAAACAAAACTCTTAAGACAATTCTACAATGAACTATCAACTCAACCAAGTCAAATTGGCATTTGATGTTATACTCGACATTATGGGCTTACCGAACATCTGTTAAGACTGCAACTAGTTTCTCACCTTTCCAACTCGTTTATGGGCTGGAAGCAGTCTTGGCCATCGAATGTCAAATCCCATCTCTGAAATTGGCAGTACAGTTATTGCCAGACACTTCTCCACTTGAAGAACGTTCAGTACACCTTGAGCAGCTTGATGAGCAGTGTCGCAACACGGCCCTGGACAACAAGGCTCATAAACATAAGTTCAAGTGTCAATATGATAGGTCTGTTCCTCCTCGGATTTTTTCTAAGGGCGACCTTTTCCTGGTCTATGACCAAGACAAGGACCCCCTGGGGGCAGGAAAGTTTAAACCCATGTGGTTCGGACCCTTCATTATAAAAGAGGTATTAAAAAAAGGGCACTTATCGTTTGGTTGATTTTGAAGGGAATGCCTTGGCGGAGCCTAGAAATGGGCTCTACCTCAAGAAGTATTACTCATAGATAGGTCACTGTGGGTAACTTTTTGTAACATATGTATAGTCTTTGTACTATTAATTTTTTACGTTTCTTTTAAAAGTGTTATGGATGTGTCATTGATGTTATATTTCGTCAATATGGCAGATGTCAAGTGAGTCTGAGGTGTTCGTTGGGTATGCGGACGGTGCTAGTCGACACATGCGGAGGCTTGCCTCCGCAGCTTGGGTAATCTTTACACCACAGGGTCAGTTGTTATCTTCCAGAGGTATATGCTTAGGTGACACCACAAATAATGTCGCCGAGTATAGTGCAGTTATTGAGTTGCTTTGTGGTGCCTTGTCATTGGGTATCTCTCATCTCCAGGTCTATCTCGACACTCAACTGGTTGTGTCGGAGCTAAATAGAATGTATCGGGTTCATGATCCAACTTTACACCGACGATTCCTTAGGGTACGTCTCTTAGAACGCAACTTTGATTATATTACATACTTTCATGTTCCTAAGAGATTAAACCAACTCACAGATACTCTAGCTAATCAAATTTTAGATTGGCATCTTGCCCACATATAAAAGAACATGGAAATAAACATGTAAATACATTTTTGCACACATAATCCATAAGACACAAAAAAAGATAAAAAACATATATAAACATCATAAAATCACTAGAGTACATAGATGGACGCAAGCGCCTCAAAAATGGGAATAGTAACGAGTCACTGGGCTTATGCCCTCAAAAAATATATACAACAAGGTGCTCGTGGCACATAAAAAGTCTAAAGTCTGTTCAGGGCCTATGGGCCCTGTTATAATCATCTATAGCACGGGCTAAACGCCTAAACAAATGAACCCATGTTCGAGGTGCCCCCACAACATGAGGTTGCATGGATGGTGGTAGGTCCTCTATCTCTTCCATCGGGACTATGCGAGTGAGCATAGTAAAGTTCCACTCAATTCGCCTAAGGACCCTCTCGACCTCTCCTGCTGGGAGGTTCCCTACTACTACTGCTCCCCCAGCGACGGAATCCGTGGCTTCCGACCGTGGGCGACGCCTGTTCCGTGCATAGTCGGCAGGTCGCATGGGTCCCACATCTGCATGCAATAAACGCTTACCCATCAAATACCCTGGCATACAAAAAAATGATATATATAACAAAAAGACATAAAAATTACATATGCAAACAAAAAAAACTACAAAGGTGGAGACTTACCCATCTCCCCTCGTTCCTCACCAGGAGGCATGGGTATCTCTGGATCTCTAGAGAAATCTATCCCTACATATGGGTAGTCCTCGATAGCAGGGATCTGTCGTGACAGCCAAGCAAATAAGTCATCGTCGAAGGCCTCAATGGTCCTTCCACCACCCTATTGCGGAAATAACACTGCCCATCTACACACTGTAGGGAAAGAGGCCAGATGTCCTCGTACTACAACCCGAGGACTGAAACACGAAACTCTCTCAAAAAAGAACGAACACAAGATAGTCCCGAACCCAAAGTTATTATGTGTCCGCTGTCGATAATCTGTCAATTACCTCTTCATACACTCCAGCACTGTGGTACTCTAATCAAAAATTTGTGCATTCATGCATTGGATGACACAGTTCATCTGTGCACGCGAAGCCTGATGAACGGTGGTTGAGCCGGTAATCCGCCCAATAAGTAATAAGATAGTCTGTAGTGCTAAGTTGGTAATCTTGCTAATGGGTACTTGGGAACCCGTACGTTCGGTCCCAGCCTCACAGTACTCAGCTATCGACTCCGAGATCTTGCTCGTCCCCGCAGGAAAAGTCTGGAAGTTGACTGGTTCCCCTCTCCTTGAGAGCCTAGTCAGAAAGTAAATTTCCTCAGTGGTGGGCACCAATGATTTCCCCTCTAGCATAAAAGCCTCTGCATCGGGATGCCAGTAATCAATCAAGGCATTCAGTAGCCTTGTTTGCGTGTGCATAAATGGACATAGAAAAAATTTGAGTAAACTGCATTGCATTAACACAGCCACAACATTCGGATCTGCATCAACCAACTCACTGATTGCCTCATGCTCCCTTTCCCTCCACTATACATACATCCTACCAACACAACAAGGTAAAGGAGGGTCAATACTTCTTTTAGTTTGCTTTTCCATCAATAAGGGGGGGTACACGTGGGTTGTATAGGTGACAGTCACGTGTACATGCGTGCAGGCTTTACTCTGCATGCATGTACACGCGGGCTATCTTTGGACAGCCCGCGTGTACCTAGGGCTGACCTTTTTAAGGTCAACGCCCACCCAAAAAATAAATTAAATGACTAAATTGAAGTATTGAATAGATAGATAAGGGAGTTTGTACTTACTTGGTCCAAGCAGAAGTTCGTTTCATCCACTGTAGCTCTCGGAATCACTATCTTTGGCAAAGGGGGTCTTTTGGCTCCAGAGTCAATATCCAAATTAGCAATGGTGATAATGAGCTGCCAGCTTCTATTTATAGACTTTTTGGCATCTTTTTGCCACTTTTTTGGCCCCCCTTATCAGTTTCTTTTTACCAAAATCCATTTAGAGTGATCTAGGAGTTATATGGGAGGGATTTGATCAAGTATTGGGACAATTTTTTTTGAGTTTTGACAAAATATTGATGGTCCATAAAAAAAAAAAAAAAATTCAAGAATCAACTTGGGCATATAGGTTAGGATACTACCCCAACTTTTGCATCTCGTTTCCTTTTTCTTCTATTATAGGATCGATCCCATCCGGTTGTGACATGGAACCGTCATATCTGCTCTAGAAGTGTCGCAACTTGGTGGTAGAGCTTACCTAAACATGGATGCCCTAGGTAGGTCCTGGTTGCATTATGGTGTCCATGCCATTTATAAAAATACTGTAGGCTCGGGAGTCCATATAGTCTTTCCTGAATATGAGTTTGAGCCTCATTTTCATGAGTCTTTTTCACTCTTTGTCTTACCCTCAGGACTCCCAAAAACTAACGGGTCTCCTTTTAAGCCCTTTTCAGACCCTCTAAAAATGAAAAGATTGTCGAGCGATCTTGTGACCTTTCACGCTCGTTAAACTGAAATTTGAAGTCACGTCTGTCCGGTGGTAGTTTACCCCTTTTTCGGTCCGGACGGTCAACTGTACGAACAAAGTTTACTCTATCGAACTCCCATTCTTTAGAAGAGTATCCTCAGGTATAATTTTATTCCTTTTTCGGGCCTGAGGGACTAAATTTACGAAAAAGAAACCCCCACAGAGTCCATAGTTAATCTCTTTTCAGACTCCCTAAAATTGAAAAGATCGTCAAGTGACCTTATTATTTCGCACTCGTTAAATTGTCCCAGAAGAATATTCCTGATGGAGCCCATAGTTAAGCTTTTTTCAAACTCCTTAAAAGTGAAAAAATAGCTGAGTGATCTTTTCCTTGTCACACTCGTTAAAATGGTTTTGAATTGACGTCTAATCGGTGTTATTTTATCCCTTTTTCGAACCGACTAGACTATTGTCAAAAAAGGTACCCCAGCGGAGTCTCCTTTTATGTTTTTTCAGACTCTCTAAACATGAAAAACCACCTAGCTTACCTTCTCTGGGCTCGTTCAACTTACATCGAAGGACATTACCATTGTGTGTTCTATCAACCACATTTGCATACCTTATCCACCAACCTTGTGACAGTTTGCTTCTGCATCTTAACACCTTTGGCCGCCAGAGGATTTTTTCTGAGTATCATTTTACCAGAACATCAATCTTGTCCTTGTGCCTTGAGCTTGTATGTTTGCAGTACTCATTCCTCCATTGTAATGTAATATCCCTTTATTCTTTTTCAAAAATTACCAAAAAGAACAAAAAAATCAAATATACCCCAAAAAGAGGATGGGAGAAGTATTTTCTTTATTGGCAGCATAATGAGTCACCCTTGGATAAAACACATCTGTCTGTTTGATCATCAGACTATGGGATGTAGTACAACCTTAGGAATCTTTTCTCTCTATATAGAGTTGTGTCCTCCACCATTTGGTTACTCTTCCAAAAATATGGAGAGTGTGCGTTGCCTCTTGCTTCGTAGACTTATGATTAACATATATGTTGCCTGAGTCTTATCACTTGTTGTGCTATTATCCAAGGGAAGTTTGTCACTAAGCCTGAGTCGGCCCCTCTGCAATATGTCTCTTGTTCGTATACCCTGCCATCCTGAACATCCAATCAAGTYCTTGTTCGAAATCAATGAAGTCTTCAGTCTGATCATCAAGATTAACAAGTCCACAACCGACAAGCCATCGAAGACCTCTAGGTAGTGCAGTCGTACACTCATATTACACTCCTACCCGAGTTTTAGAAGATTTTGAAGTTGTTGCTCTAGCTCTGAAGTACAGCCATCAGGCCAAATCAGCTTCTGGAAGATGGGTACTCTATATGTATATCTTTCTGATTTCGAGATGTAACTCCGCTGTGTATTATTCGCGGCTACTTTTTATAGTTATTTGACATGGATCTACAGTGTATTTGATTGGTAGCCATGGTTCTATTTTATCCCGAGCATGGGTATGCCCGCCTCGGTGAGACATTTGTTATTTTGCAGATGGCACCTCCTGGTTCCTGATCCTTCGACTCACTCATTCAGCACATCAACAAAGATTGGTAAAAGATTGGTAATGTATTTCGGCCATCAGATGCTCTTGTGACCTCACACATTAGGGGGAATCTGTTATAACCCTAAATTTCACCACACATGCTTACCTGGCATCAAGCCAACTCATATCCCTTCATTGCCAAAACATATGTTGAACAACTCTTTGGAAATCCTCTTATGTCAAGGCCCA
>JASDQU010101744.1:327418-342788 GCA_032191745.1 Picea mariana | reverse complement strand
ATTGGTAATGTATTTCGGCCATCAGATGCTCTTGTGACCTCACACATTAGGGGGAATCTGTTATAACCCTAAATTTCACCACACATGCTTACCTGGCATCAAGCCAACTCATATCCCTTCATTGCCAAAACATATGTTGAACAACTCTTTGGAAATCCTCTTATGTCAAGGCCCACGTACCCTAATCCATTACTGCACGTGTGTGAATGTTGGTTGGCTCACTACAGCCCGCGTGTACCTAACAAAGCACGAAAAAAGGAAAGTTGCTGACGGAACAAAAATCTATGGGTCAGTTAACTGAAACTCCCAGCCATGCATGGCCAAGGGTTCATCCAAAACCCTAGCTCCTTTTAGCCTATAAAAGAAGGGGTAGGGGTACCATTTGGAGGAGGAAAAAATATAGCGAAGAAAATCTTCCCATTTACGTAATCCATTGTCCCAACCCTTTAGCCATTCCTCATGCCAAAGGAGATTTAACGCAAAGCAGTTGGAGGATAGAAGAAGAGGAGCCTAGGATCAGGATCAAGGAGTGGTGGCCGGTCTCGACTTTGATTGTAAGTTGATTCAGTTTTCAAATAATAAAATAATACTTTTCCTGTCCCAATGCATGAGTTATCTATGGTTTGTTTAATTTATGCTTAATTTCTAACCCTCGAGTAGAGAAGTAGCATGCATGCATAGTTGTTTGTCTTGATTGCAGGTCATCTTTGGAAGGAGCAGCGCAAGCAAGTGGTCAAAGCGCAACGTAGGATCTATATCGAATGCCGGTAATAAGGTTAGTAGTCATTCTCCATGCATGTACTGTGAAAGAGGGGTTTAATTTTTGGGTTGTAGGTTAAAAAGTAATTTCTTTACGGTCAAAATCTCCATGCAAGTCTGACCCTAGTTTGCTAGTCTGTAGGGTATTTTTCCCAACAACATTGGTTTAGAGACAACTCTTTCAAATGGCTTGTCACTGAGTCTGTGGAATTTACATTGGAGGTACCTACAATGCTATCAGCATGAGGTCCGAGCTTTTATCTAAGGTCGTAAGTTGACCACGGTGCGTCCAGAAGAATGTGATATAAAATCCCATATTGATCATATATTATATCTAACTATTGGGCCTTAAAGATCGCTTCTTCCTCAGTGGTAACCTCAACAGTAGCAACATCCTTTGAGCTAGGAGGGTGCAAAGACTTAAGGAACCATTCTAAAATAAAGGTCAGGGTATGGGGGTCTTAATCAAACTCTTCCATCTATGCCACTCCTAGATATGATTCAAGATATGAGTAGCAGTGTCCTGGCGTAAAGTTGATAGAAGTTATAGGCCAACATCATAACGAATCGACAATTGGAAGTGGTTAAGGAAGACCAACACCAGCTGACTAAAGGTCCCATATGCCCCCCTAGGTAGCTCGATATACCATTTCACAGCAACTACGATGAGAGTGCGTTGAAATAGTATTAACCAAATAGAATTGTCATTAAGGGAATTCGAGGAGCACCATAGGTGAAAGGTAGTTACATAATCACCAGAATCCTCACCATTATTACCTTCAAATTTTGGAATGTCCGAAGGAAGCTTGGTGGGGATGGCGGGTGTAGTGTCCCCAAGGCCGAGCCCCGTAGTAAACCATGTTCTGAAAGGAATTATAATTATGATTTATAGGCTGGTGAGTCGAGTTCTTATAAGCTGGAGGCTTATGTGTTGTTAGGCTAGGGAGCCTAAGTGTTGAAGGCCAGGAGCCTGTTGTTGTATATGTAATCATGCAGAACAATTAATAAAACATAAACACCGCCATGTGCAGATCAACCACGATGAATGAGTGAAGGGGGACTAAGCATCAATAGGGTGGGCAAGGAATTAGGGGCTGAAGGTGGGAAAAGGGGATAAGTGTTGAGCCTAGGGGGCTTAGGCTAGGGAATAATATTTTAATATTATCCCAAAAGACATGTGCATTTTATGTTTTATCCTAAGTTTCTGGCAAGGGGGAACATGCAAGGGAGACGTGTGCTGGTGGAACGCATGCAGTTTTATGGGTGACAAATGTCAACCCTGACACATGCGAATAAAATGGCCAGAGTGAGCTGTGAGAAGGGTTCCTCCTCCATTCCACCCGACTACCTGAGCGTGTAGAGAGCGTTGAACAGTACGACCAACCCAACCTCTGCAAGAATACCTCGTGCGTTCTGAGAGTCGTGAACCCGTATTGTCTTTGATAGTTCATGGACATCCTCTGTCCAACTGATCGAACCTATGTGTGGAGGCTCTGTTTCGAAGCCGAGACCCTGAACCATTCCGCCATTGTTGAACCAGTGGGAAATCCTATGTTGTTCTGAAGAGCCGGTCTCACCCTCCGTTCTGAGTCATGGAGTCTGTGTCGACCCCTGTAGGAGTTACTCATCACGCATTCCTATGAACCATCACTGAGAGGCTTCGAGCCATTGTTGAGCATGTTGAGAGGTCGTGTTTGTATTTTCAGTTGGCTATTGTGACCACGCAGAACTAGATCGTGCGTGGCTTGATGGCTAGTGCGAGTTGTGATTGAGCCTGTGTGTGATCTCTCTCTAGGTGAGAGAGGTGGATGTTGTTGGAAGAGGTTTTCTTCTAGAGAGTTTCCAGCACCAGATTCAGGCTCTGAGACTTCCTGATCCGACCTATTGTCTAGACCAAGAGAGGGAGATTAGCACCGATGGATTGTGCTTGTGAAGGTGTATACTCTCGGGCGAAACAGGCATGTGGGGAATGAGAGTCTGATAGTAGTGGGCGTAAGATGGCATCCTAGGAAGAATCCTTCCAGATTTTATGTGTTGTTTTCCCTGTAACCTCAGCCTAGCCTAGGATTCCTTGCCTAGGGTTGGAGCTTAGTCCCAGCTCGGGGGTGACCCACTTCTGAGTTGATGAGCAGTGTGGTCTAAGGCTGGGATGTTCATGGAACGCCTGCACTTGGTTGGTGGAATCTACCATTGTTAGAAGATAAGTATCTAATTATGCTTTAATCATGTTTTGCATGATTGTGCTGCTTATGTATCATGATTTCCGCTGTGTATATGAATTAATATGATACGTTATTGATTGTTAATTATAGCAGTAAATAATATGTTTTACTCTGAACTTAAATGTGTTTATTTTCTTAAATGCATGTGGATTGTATAACATCTATATGAGTTATGTACAAAGTGGTTAGTAGCATAAAAGGTGTGCTACAATTTGGTATCAGAGCCAAGGTTTCGACACTGAGCCTAGATGGGCCAGTGGAGCGGTCTTTGGACCAAGGATGCGAGGGGAAATTGGGTCTGGAAGGCCAATTTCATACCCTGGTGTGCTCCAAAGTGTCAAGAAGTACTTGACGAGTTTTTAAGCTTAGGAGGTATAACGACATTATGAAACTGCAGCCAGTATGGTATGAGTCCACAGGGAGAGAGGACTCCACGCCAGAAGTGTAGGAGCTTTAGGATCTGTTCAAGAGGGAAGGTGAACCCTCATGACCGTTAGCTCTGGAAAGTGTGCATGGGGTTTAAATCCCTTTGGAATTGCACAAGAGTGTGGAAATCGCGATACACGAAATTTCGAATTAGTTAGGAACCATCTGAGTCATCAGATCTCGGCTGGAAAACCCGACAGCCATTGGATCTGTCAGGAGATATCTGAGGGTTAAAACCCCAGTGAATAGGGGAGAAATCCCCCAAATAGATCTAGACCATCCGAACGACGGAGGCCACGTGTCGTGATATTTCCCATTTTGGGAAATCGGGAATCGTGAGATCGGGAGTCCTAATGACAAGAGATCGGGACTTTCCATGGTGGAAATCCCGAAATAGATCTGAACCGTCCGAATGATGGAGGCCATGTGTCATGAGATTACACATTTTGGGAAATCAGGAATCGCGGAATCGGGAATCCTGATGACGAAGGCCCTGGATTTTTCGTGGTGAAAACCTCGGGATAGATCTGAACCGCCCGCTAGACGGAGGTTATGTGTCGAGAGATTAACTTCATTGGGAAACCAGGGATTGAGATTTTGGGAGTCCGGTGATCGAAAGTTTGGACTCTCGTGATGATAAACCCGATGAATGGACGATATTCTTTCGGAGGATCTCAGAGTCTATAACGACCGTTAGATGTGAGGAAGAGATGTCAACTTTAAGCCAGGGCATGAATGTGCATTAATATAAGTAACGAGCAGATCTGGACGACCAGAGTCCATCCGCCCAGATCTACGGCTGAGGTTTCATTCCGGAGCCCCCTTGTTGTTCTACCTNGATGTGCAACTCTCGAACGGTTGACATTAATTCACCTTGAACAACGATGCTCAGGTGAATTCTGGATCCCCCTTGCCATTCTGCCTTTAATGAGGGGGGGGGTCCGAAATAGTGTGGCATGTGAAATGGGGCCCCCTCTGCCACCTTTACTCCACTTAAAGGTGTGCGATGCGATTGATGCCATAGATCCGAGAAAGATATGACCATTGAATTTTTCTAGGAATGGACGTGGACACATGGAGATGTACCACGTGCCAGTGGGTCGAGTGTCCAGCACCAGCTTCAGGCTCTGAGACCTCCTAATCCGGCCTGTTGCCGAGACCCAGAGAGGGAGATTAGCACCGATGGACTGTGCTTGTGAAGGTGTATGCTCCCGGGTGGAACAGGCATGTGGGGAATGAGAGTCTGATAGTAGTGGGCATAAGATGGCATCCTGGGAAGAATCCTTCCAGATTTTATGTGTTGTTTTCCCTGTAACCTCGACCTAGCCTAGGATTCCTTGCCTAGGGGTGGAGCTTAGTCCCAGCTTGGGGGTGACCCACTGCTGAGTTGATGAGTAGTGTGGTCTAAGGCTGGGAGGTTTGTGGAAGGCCTGCACTTGGTTGGTGGAATCTACCATTGTTAGAAGATAAGTATCTGATTATGCTTTAATCATGTTTTGCATGACTGTGCTGCTTATGTATCATGATTTCCGTTGTGTATATGAATTAATATGATACGTTATTGATTGTTAATTATAGTAGTAAATAATATGTTTTACTCTGAACTTAAATGTGTTTATTTTCTTAAATGAATGTGGATTGTATAACATCTGTATGAGTTATGTACAAAGTGGTTAGTAGCATAAAAGGTGTGCTACAGGGGGCCACGTAGGATCATGACTCATAGGGTCATTCATCAACTTAGACAAGTCTGGAAGATTAAGCGTGGCCATAAAAGGGAGACGGGGTTACGAAATCTGGCCCCAAGCTCCTGGGGAAGATTGTGCTTGAGGAACTGTAGCCCATCCAGGGTTTTGGTAAGCACCATAGACCTGTCTGGGATTATAATGTCCCCCTCTGGGATGATTCATAAATGGTTGTTTAGGCATCATTCCAGCAGGAATGTTCTGATGGGGATTATAAAAATCAACCCCAGCTGGATTGGATCCGGGTTGGGGGTTGCCCAAAGCATGAAAATGACCTCCTCTAGGTGGGAATCCAGAGGATAGAGGTGGATTCTTCATGCCAAATGTATTGGTCAGAATTATCACCGAGGATATAGGGGTATAGGATGAAACTTGAGAAGAATCTTGTCTTCCAGGTTGGTTGTTCCACCCAGAAGTAAGAGGATTAGACCCAGGGTTAAAAGCACAAATACCTCCTATATTAGGATTCGTTTGATGAATTTGAGACCCACCAAACGAAAATGGAGTGTAAGGTGGTCTAGTGCCCCCAAGCCCAATGCTAGCATTAGGTCCAGCAACTGGGATGGCATTCGAAAAATGCAAAGTAAATTTCATCATACCATAGGAAAAAGGACTAGAGGCCATAGGGATGGACTGAACATTATAGCCTGGTGAGTGACCAAGAGACCCAAAAGGATTAGAGGTAAGAGATTGAGCATTCACTATAGGCCGAGCCATAGTAATGATAGCTACCTCCGACACTACAACCATTGTGATTGTAGGAGTCGAAGGGGTGCCATTAACTATAGTGGCAGTGGGATTCGAAGGGATCCCAATATTTTGAAGACTAGGTTCAATACTCATCCTTGTAGAATCACAAGTTGGAAAAGTGGAGATGTGTGTACCACTCCTAATAACTCTACGCCTTTTAGAAGGAAAATACTCGAAATCCAGTGGTAACTGTAACAAGCGACTGGACTGGTAGGTATGCTGGTATGACTCGACGATGACTTAAGAATCTAAAGATAAAATATATATATATATATATATATCCTAAGGCCAACTAGTAATCAAAGAGCACACCAAAATTCAAATGGCCAATATGCACAAAAATGGGGTAAAGTGGTTGAAAGTGGCCTCCCTCCCTAAAGAAGGTATGTCTCTCCTAAGAGGGGCCTGAGACTCCCTGTTAAAGATCGGACGTAACATAATCAATAATAAGGTCCCTCGTGGGCTTAACAACCAGTCAATCAGATCCCCCAGGGGAGGTAATCCTCCATAAAGGTTTTGTGTTGTCTGACCCTTATCTAACCCAGGGTACTTGCAGAATAACCCCTGCAAGTAACCTATGTGGCACCTAAGTCAAACAACTAATAAACCATTGTATAACTGATGCACAAGTGAGAATTCATAAGTCAGGTCCACCGTATGTGCAGGGTATCAAAGCCTGGAACCTTGAAAATATCACCTCTCACAGAGGTAAAGGCACTAGCAAGATCCTCAGATATGAATAGATCCCCATAAATATCTTTGACACTGAGAAGGTATCGGGGTGATATCCCTTCAACCAACCTCATGTGACCTCGTGATTAACTCCGGTGTGAGCGGAGCCTCCTGGTATTACCAATTATACAATGGATTTCTCCACTCCCTTTCTCAGACACATATGTTGATTTAATTGCCTTGGAGAATTTTACTCATAAAATCCTATTCCAAGGCACTAAATCCTAAGCTAGTTTTTTCACCCTAGAAAGTAAAATTGTGACTAATCAATTTTAAATTATAGCGTTAATTTTAGTGGTCGTGATTACTCAAAAAGGTATGGTAGTGAAACTCATGGTGTTATGACTCTACAAGAAAAGTAAATATGAAAATAATGCAAAGTCCTAACTTTAACATTCAATGAATGATATGCTTCTAATAACAAATGCAATTTTCAATTTCAACTCTGCAATTCTGAAGTAAAAATGCAATCTTTCACTACATGCACTAAGCTAATGACAAGGACTCAAAAGACAAAAATGCCAAGCAATGCAAAATTTCTATTTTTTTTTTTTTTTTTCAATATAATAAAATAAAAATGCATGGACTGNGTAAAAATGCAATCTTTCACTACATGCACTAAGCTAATGACAAGGACTCAAAAGACAAAAATGCCAAGCAATGCAAAATTTCTATTTTTTTTTTTTTTTTTTCAATATAATAAAATTAAAATGCATGGACTGAAAAGTAACTTGATATATAACCCTATTGTGTATAGAAATAAATAACTCCAGCAGGATACCAAGAAAACAAGAAAGGAAATCTGATGTACATGACTGTTTAGGAAAACAAAGTGTATGTACGTAGCTTGTAGAGGGACAACCTTTGTATATACACTACTGTCAAGGAAAAAAGCATGTATATGTTTCAAAAACAAGGCCAGGAAAGGGAGAAAGGTTGAAAACTCAAACCCAAAGTGAACAAAGGTTTTCAAGCAATGATACGACAAGAAATGCAATAGAAATGAGAGCAATATAAGGGGAAAAGTACTCCAAACCCTAAGAAAGAAGATTCAATCCCCAGTATGGTCACCAATTATGTTACAAGGAAAATCTCTCCATGGCTAGGGTAAACCACAACAAATAGAAATGACTGCAGAAATCAACTCTATCCCAAAAACATGCTATATAAACTAATATGCAAGCGAGACAAGAAAGAGGCCTACCTCGTCTAGATGTTCGATGAAGTCCATCGTTGAGCACTTTGACCCAAAGCTATATACTTGCAACTAGTTCTCAACAACCAAGCAAAGCAAGCATATGGTAATAATATAAAAGGTTAGTACATTAGATAGCATAATCCATTAATATACAAAACAAATACTACCATGGATAATAACTCAAATATTTGCAAGATATCAATTGGAAAGGAAATGAGTATTTCTATTAATAAATGATCAGCATAAGTGAAAATATTATAGACTTTTGTGTCAGCACGGTTCGGAACCGAGAAACTAAGTTCCTTCCAGCTGGGCCTCCACCACTTCAATCCTCCACCAAAGGCAAGCTCATAATAGAGAAGCAATGAGGTTCTCAATCAATAAGGGAAGAGCTTGGGGGATGAACACTCTATTCAGACTTAAAGGACAAAGGGATGCAGACTCAATATGAAGTAAATAATTTCTCCAGAGTAACTTTGCTCTCAAAGTTGAATTATTTATCCTCTTTTCCACAACTCGAATTTGGCCCATTTATAGCCTTCAAATGGAACTGAAGGGCCGAGTCAGAACGTTTCCATTATATGTAAGGCCAAGGATCATAGATATCTTGTCGTGACATGGAAACCCGACATTAATTTTCATTTTTTGGCACAAATCCCGATGTACACGGGTTGTAGTGGAGCATCCTACATATACGCATGTTGTATAGTAGGCAAGATGTGCACATGTGGAAAAAAATGCATTTTTAGCTCTGGATTTTACAAACAAAGATGATAAGTCTGCATAGGGAAATGAAAAAAGGCCTTCTATGCAAGATTGCATAGGGTGAGGCAAATCTTGCTATAACAATAACAATTGAGTATGACTAATTATGGATTATGTATTCAGGAAAAATGATATAGCACGGCTAAATATGTGGATTTTGTTGTTGTTGCTTATGAATTCCATCTATGTGAAGGCCCATGAAGGTGGTAGGAATGGTAATCAAAAGGATGGAAGAGAAATCTTGCGATATTTTAAAAATACCAGTTGATCAGATAGCATCAAGTAGGTTGATAACAACCATGCATGTATGCATTTAGTTTATTTTGATGCATAGATGTTGAAGGGAATTGAGGTAAGAATTCCCTCAGTTAATTTTTCAATATTTAAATTGATATCTAATGGCCGAAGGCCTAGAGTATATAAATGTTGTTGATGCTAGAATGCATTCAAATAAAATTTAGTTATATATTTTGTTATGATTGGTTATGAGATCATAATTGTGTCAAGTCAAGAGACATACTCTTGATATAACAATAAATATCCATATAGTTAGTCATGTGTAAGACCATGAGATGGTTGGATATGGAAGGGCTATAGCGTTATGTGAGTGCTTAATGGTATCTATTGTATAGTTGATGTTTGGATTGAAACCTCTTTGTCAACACTAAAGAGCATTTAAGAATTATATTGTTGGTGTTGTGTTTGGGTTGAAAAGGAAGGTATTCAAATAGTCAGACAACCAGTAGGAAGTTTGTGGATGATGTGTTGAGGTGTTGGCCAGACCTTCCAAATCACCTTGGTGAATGCATGACACGGTTATGTGGTATTATGTAGTCAATGCAGGGATGCATTGTGTAAATATGGCCATAGGTATTGGCACATCAATTGTTATTTTATTTAGTAATTAATTGTTGCATTATGAAAAGTTTGTGGTGTTGAAAATACATAATTATGGAAAGTTGCATTATATTTAATATGAATACTAGTTGAAGGTGATTGAACTGTTGTTTGTTACAATGTTGAGATCACTTTTTGGAGCTGTTGAAAATGTTACAAGTGCTATTACAAGAATTATTGAATTCATTTAGGTGAATGCATGTATATATTATATAACATAGAAATGATTATGCTAACAGCTGAAATGATGTGAGTATTGCTAAATCATGAAGTTGAAAAGACTTCAGGAGATCTTAGATATTACAACAAGAAAAGTTGTAGGTTAAAGTAGTTACATAGTGATAAATTATGGAAAATATTTGTCAAGGGAATGGAGTGATAAAAATATTGACGGATAGAAGAAAGAAAGTATTGGTTGATAATACATGTGTAGAGAATGATGGGTTCATTCCAATTAATAGTTGGATTAATGGAAGTGATTGAATTGTAGTTGTAAACAATTATGAGATCACTTTGTGAATTGTTTTTTGAAGTGTTGCCATGAATATATATATATATATATATATATTGTACATATATTGTACATGAGATAATGACAGTTTGTTTGGTTGAGTGTAAATTGAATAAATTGTAGGTAGAATGGTCTTGGAAGGGATGTAAGCCCATAAGGAATAATGGTGTCTATATTTGCAGAGCCAATCATTATGAGCAAAAAATTCATTCCTGGAAATTTTATTTTCCTATATAAAATAGATTTCAAAAATTAATAATTACAAATTGTCATATTATGCTAACATTTTGTGTGATTGAATGAAAGGTTTAGGAAATTGTAGGGATAATGGTCTTGGATGTGGTAGGGGTGTAAGCCCATACATAAGACGAATTCTTGTTTCTATAAGAGCCAAGCATTATGATAAAAATCCTCATGCCTAGGAATTTTATTTCATGTATATAAACAAATTTGAGAAATTAAAAATTGTTATGATGTGCTAACAATTGGATTGGTTGATTGAAGGTTGAGAAAATTGTAGGAATAATGGTATTGGGTATGGAATTTTTGCAAACCATAATAAACATTGATGCCTGCAACTACAAGAGCCAAACGAATTATGAGCAGGAAGCTCATGCTTGGAAAATTTTGTTTACCTGTATAAAACAGATTTGACATTTATGATTGAAAATTGTTATAATGATATCTCATGATGACTATATGTGTGTAATACAGATGAGATGTTGTCTATGGAATATGGAATCTTGGGAAAAACAAAACTAGAAGTAAATTGAGCTCAATGATGAAGGCGTAGAATGAAGAAAGTCCAATGGACTTGTTGCAGTTGGAGCTCTTGGTGCCACAACTCTAAAACTTCCTAACCGAGTGCACTAGATCCCTGGAGAGAAGTGGAATAGCATGAGGGACTGCATGGCAGAGAAAGGGTTTCATTTCTTTGATTTGTGCAGGATGATAGGGAACGACATCTTGTTGGTTGGAACTGTTTCTAGACATATAAATTATAAAGATCATTATACATGTTTTGGGTTGGAATGCCTATGTATACATGTTTAATTTTTAGTCCAGAGTGCCTATGTATATTAGCAACTGGTTGGACTTCCTGTGTTGATTAAAGGCTTATGATCCTAGTGTTGTAATGTTAAGAACATCGTTATGGCGTTGTGCACTGAGGACAATGCCAAAATAAGGGGAGGGGGATGTAACACCCCCGGTTTTAACCCTTATGAACTAGAATGTATTATGTAAATGTGACTTAAGATGGTACGTCGGTAAAGCTAGAAAAGCGCCAAAATTACTAGGAAATGTAATACATCTATATATATTAATAAAATAAACTATTGGATGTAAGACAGATAAGGACAAAAGAAATAGGGGGTTATGATTCCACGAGGGAGGGGGATAAAGGGGCTAAGTCTTTTTATTATAGTTTCATTTACCCATTTAGTTTTAATTGAGAAACGTGGTTACATGAGCTTCTTGGGGTTCTTGTTTTCATGTAATTATATAAGCATTCGTTGTGGGCTATTTTGGGGGTTCACTTGTTCTTCTCCATTCATTCGTACACCCTTCTCACTCTTTCATTTTCGGTGCCCCATTCTTGCTAATTCGTGTGCTCTTGGTCTCAGCATGGAAACAAATGGTTGGAAGAGGAGATTCATTGCTTGATGGTTGTAATAAATTATTGATCATTCTAGGAGGGAATGGATGCCTGAGTGCATGAGATTGATGGAAGTTCAAAAAGAACTTTCCACAACTAAGAATCCTTGGATTTTTCCAGCAAGGAGATTTCCTCACCAGTAAAACTAGAGACCTGGAGAGAAATGGAATATCCTGAGGGACTACATGGCAAAGAAAGGTGTTAATTTCTTTGGGTTGTGCAGGGTGAAGGGGAAAGAGAGATGGAAATTAGGATTTGATGTGTGGTTTGGAAACCTAAGATCTATTTATCTAATTGTTGTGTGTTTTAGATTTGGCCTAGGACCCATCCTTGTGGATTCATATCCTTGGCTCAGGGGTGACTTTTTGTTGAGAATCAATGAACAACAATGTCTATGGTTGGGAGGAATTTCTTTGGTTTACAACTAGTTGGTGAATGTTTACTTGCAAAGATAAGTGTTCTTTGTGTTTTATGTATAATGTATATTCCAATGTGTAGATGTGTATTTAACTATCTCTGAGATGTATTTTTGTGTGCATGCTTGTTGGTTATTTGTTGTGCATAGCACACTGCTTATTTCTTTTATGTTGTAGCATGGATCTTGATTAATAAATGTGAGTATTTCATGCTTAATTCGAATTAATTATTATCAGAATTCGAAATCAGTTTTGAAGTGAGTTATTGAGGTAGCGTGGCCAGCCTATGGGTGGTTGGGTATGTTACAAAACATAACCCTTTAGGAACATTATAATGTGTCATAACCCTTACTTGATGTTGCATTGTGACAAAACAATTGAGGAGTGGAGTGATTCGTTATAAGTTAATTATGATGAACATTACAATGTGACATTGACATAGACAACATTGGTTAAAAATAATAAACATGGTCAACCATAGTCAACTATGACTGACCATTTCCAACCATGGTCTACCAAAGTGAATCATAGTAACCCAAAGTCAACCATTGAAAACCATAGTCAAACATAGTAAAACATGGACAACCATATTCAACTAATGTGAACCATAGAGAACCATAGCCTAGGAAAGTCAACCATGGACATCGAAATTCAATCATATTTAAACATGGGCAACCACAATCATCCATAGTAAACCATGGTTTACCAAAGCTAACCATGGTCAATCATGATCAACCATGTTCAACTATGGTGAACCACAGTAAACCAAATTCAACCAAAGAGAACCATGGTCAACCAAAGACAACCATATTAAAACATTGTCAACCATAGTCATCCATACTTAACCACAGTCACCATGGTTAACCTTAGTCAACATAGTTAATCATAATTAACCATACTTAAACATGATCAACCAAATTCAACCATGATGAACCTATGTCAACTAAAGCCATCCATATTCAAACATGTTTAGCCATTAACTACCAAATTTAACCATAGTCAACTAAAGTCAACCATAGTCAAACACATTCCACCATAATCAACCCTAGTCAAACATAATCAACCAAATTTAACCATGGTTAAATATAACTATGCATGGAAACCATAGTCAACTATGGTCAACAAAAGTCATACATGGTCAACCATAGCCAAACATGGTTAACCATGGAAAACCATGGTCAAACATGGCTAATACATAGACAATCATGGTCAATCAATGCAAACCATATTCAAACATGGAGAATCGTAGCCAAACATTGTTATACATAGTTTACCATAGTCAACCAAACTCAAACATTTTAAACCATATAGTAAAACATGATCAACCATGGTCAACTAAGGTAAACCAAATTCAACCATGGTTAAATATGACAACCCTTGCTCAAACATGTTGAACCATAGTCAAACATGGTTAAGAAATCTCAACCCTGGTCAACCATATTCGACCAAAATTTACCATGTTCAACCATAGTCAAGCATGAACAAACATGGAAAATTATGTTCAAACATGGTCAACGATGGTTAACCACATTCAAACATGTTCAACCTTGGTCACCCAAATGTCAAGTATAATCAACTATTGTCGATCATGACCAACCATAGTCAACCATGCTTAATTATAGTCAACCATAGTAGACCATGGTTGAATGAAGTCAATTATAGTCAAACATATTCAACCATGGCCACCGAAAGTTAACCATGGTCAAACATTGATCCAGGGGGTCATTCGTCATGAAAGTTACACTGATCCAAATAAAGGAGAAAATGGTACAATGCCAGTGAAGTGGAAATGCATACATGGTTTTATTAAAGCTATTGGTTATGGTATATAAAATCAAAGCTTAGCTGTATAAGTTTTCAACACATCCAATGTATAACTAAATGGTTCATTGCAACGTCGACAACATTTGTAACATGGAGTGCACATATAGTGACATAGTCATCGCATGGAGTTATTCCATAACCATTTAGAGTTGGGTAAGCAGTTTGTTCACACGATTAGTTGTAACATCGGGTGGTTGCAACATTTGGTGGATGGTTTATCTGGCAGTTATACCATTCGGTGCAACATTTGTTTTGGTGGATCATAGATTTGGCCGAGTTGTAATATGGTTCAATGAATGGAGAGTATAACATTTGGTACATCTGTTGCAACGTTTTGGTGGGCGAATCCAATGCGCCTAAGTCGGGATTTGTTATCAAAAATTTCACAGAGATGAAATCCAATGCACCTAAGTCGGGATTGAACCCTCGACCTGTACCTTTATAACCAAGGGTTTCAGCCAAAGCAGAGGACGGAGCCAGAGGACGGAGGAGAGATTCATTGTAATTTGTCCAACATTCTATTTTCAACAGCTGCCAAATTTGTTTTGCCAGAGGACGGAGGAGAGATTCATTGTAATTTGTCCAGCATTCCGTTTTCAACAGCTGCCGAATTTGTTTTGCCAGAGGACGAAGGAGAGATTCATTGTAATTTGTCCAACATTCTGTTTTGAACAGCTGTCGAATTTGTTTTTACAGAGACGGGGAACAAAAGAGAGCGTTTTTGTTGTAAACTGTACCAATGTTGTTTCTTTCTGAAGTCGACCATTCTCTGTATTAATTGGCTTCTTTGTCTTATGAAGGCCATTTAGTAATTTTCAAAGAGGAGGTCTTGAAGGCTTCTGTATAGCATATTGTTATGTTGCTGAAGTTGATTTGCAGAGATTCCAGTGCCATTTGTACCATTTTGAAGAGATTAATGGATCGGTACCCATTGGAGAGGGACCCGGAGATGTAGCCCAGTGAAGGGGGTGAACTCCATTATCAAACTCTTTTGTTCTTGTCTCTCATTTCCTGTTTCATATTCTCTTTCTATTGCTTTCAGTTTGCAGATTTCAACATTTAATAAACACACTAATGCTTTTGAAAAATCAAATTGCAAACTAATGATAAGCATTCATAGCTTTTACATGCACATATGTTGAGATCCGACGGATCAAGTTTGGTATCAGAGCAGGTGACTGTTTGTGCATAGTTTTTTTGAATGCTTACCAGGTCCAGGTTGAAGCTTGGTGAAGGAGAGCTAGTGGAAGGTGATCCTGAAATTGGTTCAAGGAGGACAATTTCAAGAGAAACAATGACTTCTCCACGAGGCGAAGAATAACATAATGAAAGAGAGAAACCTATAATTTCTGAAACAGAGTTTTTGGAGGCTTTTATCAGCATGAAATCCATGATGGAACTCCTTCTCGAGGAACGAGCAGAAAGAAAGAGGAAAGAAGGAGAAGGTTCATCACGAGATGAAGAAAAA
>JASDQU010101744.1:304703-318200 GCA_032191745.1 Picea mariana | reverse complement strand
TCCTAACTAGGTAGAGGTTATCTCAAGTAGGGTCTTTCTTGAGATAATGACCTATAAGGGACCCATCGATATTATGACCAAATAAAAATGGAGAAAAAGGGGTGTAAGGAAGAAAAGATAAGGAGGAGAGGCAATACTTTCCCCAAGCATTTGAAGGACTAGGAAAAGAGGAAGAGTATGTAGGAGAGAATGGAACACTAAGAGAGGAAGAAGACAAGGGTAGAACTAGGTAATATTGGGTGCTACCAGGTAAGAAGTGGCTAGAGTTGATAATAAGAAGTCTAAGATAGCCCAAAAAAACTCCCAATAGGAACAATGGACATCTTATAAAGCATTTCATTGTTCTTCATATTATATGTTCAAGAGTAAATTAGAATAATCAAGGGGAGATACATAGCATTCAACAATCTCTTGAAAAATCCCTATGACAAGGGTGACTCCACAATGTTTATTAATGAGAAGATGAGTTATGTCCTATTGTACAAAGCCCCAATGATAAGGACAGGGGTGACGAGTGATGGAAAATGTGATTATTTTGGTTATAAATTGTCAAGGATTATAGTGGCAACTTGGTCTTTGATCTAACAATTATGAGTAAAAAGGAGACTTAGAGAGGGGAATAAATTTCATTCGTCATTATGAGTAATGAGGGATATTTTTCAATAGAGTTTGTAATAGGGACTATTTTTTGTTGGGGATAAGTGTCCAAATATTGGTGTACCCTAGGATCATCAAGGGATTTCTCATCTATGTACAAGCATTTGGATGTGAATTATTATTATAAGAATAACATTTTGTAGTAGTGTCCTTTGGAGCCTTATAATACTTGCACTAACATGTGGGATGAGAGGAGGGGTCTAGATTATTGGGATTAGCTTCATGCATTGTTTAATAGGAACTAGGATTTGGACTAGGGATAACAATAAGGTTAGGATTATGGAAATGAATGAAGTGAGGGATTGTTTCTAATTTATTTTCCACAATGAGGATATGGATAAAGACTTTGTATATGGGGGTTCTCTAAAATAGTTATACTTCTTTATAAAAAAACTACAAGTAAACCAAAATTATATTTAAAATATCTACAAGTAAAGCAAAACACCACATGGAACTTGGCATATATATCAATATCTACATATTCATGAGGATTGTGAACTTTTAATAGTATAAAGTCTACTTTTAAAAACACGTCAAAACCCTTACCTTTTCATTGTTCTTTCACCAGATCCATTAGCCCATACAACTTGATAAGAATTGTCCACAAGATGCATTTCCATCACCAAGACCTGCATGAATCATAAAAGACAAATTTTTTATATGAGTAAATAATTAATAAGCAAATAAGCATGCATTTAGTTATGTAAAATACTCTAGAAAAAAATTAAGTTGTCGCATACCTTAATGAGATTCTCTTTGTTTCGAGAATAGGTTATTCTCTATTGAATAGAACCAACCACGTGAAAGTGGAAGCTCATATGGCCGCTCCCCCCCCACCCTCACATCGCTCTCAATTCCCCATACCCAACAAATGATTTTATTTATATAGAAAACATATAGACATTAATGCATAACTAGGATAGTCACCAAAACATATGAACATATAAACATCGATAAAGATCCAAAAATAGGTCATGAATTTATACATCTAATTTTTCTTTGATTTATGTTTTTTTACATTCATAAAACTGACAATTGGGATATCATCATCATCCGAGGACATTGTATTTTGTGTGCCCTATCCTTCTATTGTTTGTGTGCGCTCATGTACCATACTTCTGGTATGTCGCTGAGAAGGGTTAGAGAGAATTTGTTCAGGGTCGTGAACTAGAACAACGAAAATGATCATATCGATATGTTGAAATATAATTGAAATAACTAATTCATTGTTTTGATTAACATTACACTATTGCTCTTTACCTGTCTCTGTAGCTGGGATAGTTGGTGCGTTAATTTCCTATCCACTTGGTTGCTCTCACATTTCACCCTCCTGAGCTTCATGCTCTTCAATTTTGAGAAGATAATATATAAGTATAAGTCAGGAAATAAATATCTACAATCACAGTAAATATTTCTAATTCTGAAGCATACATACTGGAATGGGTACTCTGCTCTACACTATCACTAGACATGTGGACCCTTGTATGATGCGGTGTTTGCTGAATATCACTTGATTCACTATTGTGGTAGCACTGTTGCTTGAAAACAAACATAAATACTTAGTTAAGGGTGATATAATAAAATATGAATAGACTTTACAAGCATGCTACTGCAGTTTCCTTATTCATTTGATTTACCTTCTTGGTTGGGGAGTTAGGAGTCTGGCCCAAGCTTTTTCTATATTCAATCACACTTTTAAAACCATGCTTGTAACCAAGCTTCAGGTCCTCCTTGGTGGTAGCAGTGTCGAACATATTTAACTCCAATGCATAACACCATTAAAAATACCAATAACAAAAACATATATTTGTTCACTACTGTTAAATAAATATTAACCATGGTTAATCATTTAAATCTTACTATTTGGGCTTTGAGTTTTCCATAGCCACCCTGGCCTAGTTTATGCTGGCCATGTTTTTCCACTCTAGCCTTTGTTGCTTTGGATGTGTCTGGTAGCCTACATATGGAATTTTTGAAAAAAATTAGATATCAGAATTGTTACTTAAAACAGGAAAGAAAAACATAAATTCTCATATTTCATTAATAATATGACATGTGTTGTACCTTTCTTGACCAAATCATGGTTGTCGTCCTTGTTTTTTAAACAAGTTCTCCTTTGCATCCTCTATTAGCGCCTTCCACTCTTTCTCGGGAACCATGGGAGGGCGCTCATGCTTGAGGTCTATTTGCAATTTATCCCTATATTGGGCCGCCGACCAACTTTGTAACTAATTTCTTGTTGAAAGTGTTGTTGAAAAAGTTTACCATGTGATCTACTAAATCATCTTTATTTTTTCTATCTTGGCCATTCCACCGTGTGCGAATGGTGGGGCCAAACAACTCCAACTCTTTTTCATGTAATTTTATATAGAAAACATTGTTTTCTGCAGTAATGTGTTATCCATTAATCAATTAATAATATCAACAAATGTCCATTTCAATTTCATGAAGAAAATGAATCAATTAATGGAACAATTACTTGCAATCTTTTGAATCTTTATTGAAACACATGTGTCATCCACCAGAAAGGTGACATCTAGTGATCCAGTGCTTTTAATTCATTCTGCTCCTTGCAGAATAGTATCATGTGCACCTACACTATGTTCCTCTCCGGAGTCATCATGTGGAGTCCCAGACTCTGGCTCATCATGCTCCAGCATGTCATGCCAGTCAAAATCACCCCGCTCATCAATGGATTCGAGGGGAACCTCAAGAGGCTCAAAAAGCCTCACTTGCACTTTCCTATGTCGATCTTTTTTTTGCATTGAACCCTCACTGCTACCTATAGCAGTTGCAAGATCGACAGGTTCCCCATGCACGGGGTTTAAAAACTCCTACAAATAGAAAAAATTTCTTTATCAGATCATATACAAAATATAAAACTAAAAAACGGATATCAAATTGTCATAGATAATAAAAATATGTAAATATGCCACTTACCCCAAAATTAGTTATTGTAGTTTATAGCTCTACAATTCTTTCCATGTCCTCCTGTGTCAGGGGTCTTTTGCTAATCAAACCTAGATATTCCATGTTATCCTTCTTCAAGGCCTTCGTTACAGTTGTCATTGGATTTGTCGAATAAAATATTTCGTCCTCATGAATATCCTCTGTGGGAGCCTGGACAGAAGTTGACACAATAAATCAATCAACAAAAGTTATTAAATTCACCTATAACATTTAAAAAATGAAATATTGGATTAATATCAGAAATAAATAAATAAATAAATAAAATCAGAAATTTAGTTGATGTAGTCATAAGTTGTTACTGTATTTAAAATTTGCCTAGTGAGGCATTGCGGGTGCCTTTCCACGGCCACCCTGGAGAGATGTAGCAGGTGAAACTCGGACACGATCACCCTAGACAGAAGTTGACACAATAAATCAATCAACAAAAATTATGAAATTCACATGTAACATTTTAAAAATGAAATATTGGAGTAATATCAGAAAAAAAAATAATGAAATTTCAGAAATATAGTTGTTGTAGTCATAAGTTGTTACTATATTTAACATTTACCTGGTGAGGCATTGTGGGTGCCTTTCCACGGTCACTCTGGAGAGATGTAGCGGGTGAAACTCAGACACGGTCACCCTGGACAGAAGTTGACACAATAAATCAATCAACAAAAGTCATGAAATTCATGTGTAACATTTAAAAAATTAAATATTGGAGTAATATCAGAAAAAAAATAATGAAATTTCAGAAATTTAGTTGTTGTAGTCATAAGTTATTAATGTATTTAGCATTTACCTGGTGAGGCACTACGGGTGCCTTTCCATGGTCACCTTGGAGAGATGTAGCGGGTGAAACTCAAACACGGTCACCCTGGATAGAAGTTGACACAGTAAATCAATCAACAAAAGTCATGAAATTCACCTGTAACATTTAAAAAAAGAAATATTGGAGTAATATCAAAAAAAAATAATGAAATTTCAGAAATTTAGTTGTTGTAGTCATAAGTTGTTACTGTATTTAACATTTACCTGCTGAGGCACAGTGGGTGCCTTTCCACGGTCATCCTGGATAGATGTAGTGGGTGATTTTCTTCCATGATCACCTTGGATGGATGTTGACACAATAAATCAATCAATAAAAGTTATGAAATTCACTTGTAACATTAAGAAAATGAAATATTGTAGTGATAACAGAAAAAAAAAATTAATGAAATTTCTGAAATTTAGTTGTTGTAGTCGTAAGTTTTTACTGTATTTAACATTTACCTACTTAGGCGAAGTGGGTGCCTTTCCACGGTCACCCTCTCCATCTATTCGATTTAAGTTGCAATCGAACAACAACTCTTCACCTGGAACTATTGTTTTTGTTGCACATACAAATATATGATTTCCTTCGCGTGCCTCAAATATGCAATTCGGTTTCTCAGTTGTTGCCACTGGCCGTGTACTATTTATAAAGCCCGCAAAGTTTCCAGTAGCTTTTGGCCTTCCATCAATATACATAGTTTCCCCTTTATTTTGATTGTTATCTAGTAGTTGTGTATAATTTGTGGCAACTCTGTATCTTCGCATACTTTGCGTATATCGGACCAACATCAACCTGTGATTGTATTTGTATAATGGTCCAACAAGCTCCATCAATTCAGTTACAGTGCCACAGCCGACCTTTATGCCATCCATGGAAAATAACCCCAATCCATGTAAGGACGAAAGAGCAATGTGATACATCCTCTCGCCGATGAAGAAATTTGTGTCCACTTCAGGTAGCTCCTTAGGTGCCCATCGTTGCACTAGATTTTTATACCTCAAGGGAAACTCAATGTCACCTATGCTCTCAGCATCATAATTACTCGACCCTCCGTTGGCAATAAAAAATTTCATGCGGGTACTAAATATTTTCCTTACCTTCTCCAACCTAGTTGATCTAGAACCGGTAGATCTAGTACAACACGTCTCACTTTCAACCTCTCTTACTATATCTTGATCATCACTCGAGGAAGATAGATCTGAAAGATACCTATTTGGTGGTACCTACACTCATTAAAACAAAAAGATAATTTATCGTGCCAATATACATTTTTGGTTCCAACATAGTTGCATATAGTTGCATTTAGTTGCATAAAGTTGAAATTGCCACACCTATCCGTCATATAGTTGCATAAAGTTGAAATTTCCACACCTAGTTGCATATAGTTGCAATATAGTTGCATATAGTTGCATAAGTTGCAATATAGTTGCATAAGTTGCAATAAAGTTGCATAAGTTCCATAAAGTTTCTTAAGTTGCATAAGTTTCATGTTGCATAGTTCCATAAGTTTCATGTTGCATAGTTGCATATAGTTGCATACAAAATTGTTGCAATATAGTTGCATAAGTTGCATATAGTTGCATAAGTTGCAATATAGTTGCATATAGTTGCATAAGTTGCAATATAGTACCAACACAATTGCATATAGTTGCATAAAGTTGAAATTGCCACACCTATCCGTCATATAGTTGCATATAGTTGCATATAGTTGCATAGTTTCATAAGTTTCATATAGTTGCATATAGTTGCATAGTTGCATAAGTTGCATTGTTGCATAATTTGCGTAAAGTTGCATAAAGTTGTGTAAAGTTTCATAAGTTCCATAAAGTTCCTTAAGTTGCATAAGTTGCATGTTGCATATAGTTGCATACGAAATTGTTGCAATATAGTTGCATATAGTTGCAATATAGTTTCATATAGTTGCATAAGTTGCAATATAGTTGCATATAGTTTCATAAGATGAAATATAGTTGCATTTGACCACACCAATATTTGAGAATATAGTTGCAATATAGTTGCATAATTTGCAATATAGTTGCATTTGGAACCATTGGTACGTTTTCATAATAAGAATAGGTTTCAAGGTGTGTATCATGACTAGAGAGGAAAAAAGGGGCCTTAGTTCCTAAACATGTTTTCTTTGGCTCATTGGACATTAACAAGGCCTCAAACCACCACATTTATCCTATTTAATAGACTATGGTGCTTGGGTGGGATATGGATGTCATTCACAATTTTTTCACACCATGTATGGAACTTAGGTCTTGTCCATGGTCAGGGAAAGAACATAAGGTTTTTAGGTCCTATTTACATATAGTTTCATATAGTTTCATATAGGTTTTTAGGGAAAGAACATAATGCATGTTGCATAGTTGCATATAGTTGCATACGAAATTGTTGCAATATAGTTGCATATAGTTGCAATATAGTTGTATAAGTTGCAATATAGTTGAACAAGTTGCATATAGTTGCATATAGTTGCATAAGTTGCAATATAGTTGCATATAGTTGCATTTGACCACTCATCAATATTTGAGAATATAGTTGCAATATAGTTGCAATAGAGTTGCAATATAGTTGCATTTGGAACCATTGGTACATTTTCATAATAAGAATAGGTCTCAAGGTGTGTACCATGACTGGAGAGGGAAAAAAGGGCCTTAGGTCCTAAACATATTTTATTTGGCTCATTGGCCATTAACAAGGCCTCAAACCACCACATCTATCCTATTTAATAGACTATGGTTCTTGGGTGGATTAAGCTTCATGATGAAGTTGTCAAAAAACAACACAAGACATATGTAAAAATCTTTAGCCTCTATGTGGGATCTTTGGTACCATTAATAGTTTTTTCATAATAAGAACGGTTCTCAAGGCTTGTACCATGTCTAGGGGAAGAAAACAAGAACATTAAGCTCACAATGAAAGTTCTCAAATTCAAGGGTCATGAACTAGGCCTCAAATAACCATGTAGATATTATTTAAGAGATATTTGGCCTCAAGGTCTATGAACTAACCATTGAATGATCATATAGATAATGTTTAAGGGATATTTGGCCTCGAGGTGGGATTTGGACACCATTAGTATTTTTACACATCACGTATGGGAGTTTAGGCTTGTACCATCATCAAGGGAAGGAGAAAAGGGAATTAGGATTTAAATGAACCTTATGTGCTTAATGACCAAGATCAAGGCCTCCAATTAGGAATATGGGCAACATTGGTATGATTTAAATAATAATAATGGCTATTAGGACACCATATAGGCACCATTCACATGTTTTATGCATCATAGTTGGCTCTCAAGGCCTCTAAGAAGGAACTTAGAGCCATTAGGAGGATATAGTTGCATTCATAAGTTGCATTAGGAGGATATAGGTCACACATTCATAAGTTGCATATAGTTGCATATAGTTGCATAAGTCACATATACTAGTTGCATGTTGCATAATGTTGCATAAAGTTGTGTAAAGTTGCATAAGTTGCATTGTTTCATAAATTTGCATGTTGCGTAAAGTTGCGTAAAGTTGCATAAAGTTGTGTAAAGTTGAATAAGTTGCATTAATGTTTCATAAAGTTGCATGTTGCAAAAAGGTGCGTAAAGTTGCATAAGTTCCATAAAGTTTCCCTAAATAAATCTTCTTGATCTTAATTTATTCAAGACCGAGGCTGGACCAACCCCTAATATGTTGTTGCAGAAACATACTGAGATAGGAAGGAATGAGAATGAAACCGTCAGAGAGTTTAACACTAGATTTGAGAAATTGCTTCAACGAATTCGTAGCGATATTTTCCTCAAAAGAGATCATCTTATTTTCCTTTATACCAAGGCCTTCCCAGGACATTGGTATGCTTTAAATAATAATAATGGATATTTGGACACCATATGGGCACCATTCATAGGTTTTATGCATCATATTGGGCTCTCAAGGCCTCTAAGAAGGAACTTAGAGCCATTAGGAGGATATAGTTGCATTCATAAGTTGCATTAGAAGGATATAGGTCACACATTCATAAGTTGCATATAGTTCCATATAGTTGCATAAGTCGCATATACTAGTTCCATAGTTGCATAAGTTGCATATAGTTGCATATAGTTGCATAAGTCACATATAGTTGCATATAGTTCCATATAGTTGCATAAGTCGCATATACTAGTTCCATAGTTGCATAAGTTGCATATAGTTGCATATAGTTGCATAAGTCACATATAGTTGCATAATTCGCATATAATTGCATAAGTCGCATATACTAGTTCCATAGTTGCATAAGTTGCATATAGTCGCATAGTTGCATAAGTTGCATGTTGCATGTTGCATAAAGTTGCATGTTGCGTAAAGTTGCGTAAAGTTGCATAAGTTGCATTTTTTCATAAAGTTGCATGTTGCATAATGTTGCGTAAAGTTGCATAAAGTTGCATAAAGTTGTGTAAGTTGCATTGTTGCATAAAGTTGCATGTTGCGTAAAGTTGTATAAAGTTGCGTAAAGTTGCATAAGTTGCATTGTTGCATAAAGTTGCATGTTGCAAAAAGTTGCGTAAAGTTGCATAAGTTGCATTGTTGCATAAAGTTGCATGTTGCACAAAGTTGCGTAAAGTTGCATAAGTTCCATAAAGTTGCCCTAAATAAATCTTCTTGATCTTAATTTATTCAAGACCGAGGCTAGACCAACCCCTAATATGTTGTTGCAGCAACTTACTGAGATAGGAAGTAATGAGAATGAAATTTTCAGAGAGTTTAACACTGCATTTGATAAGTTGCTTCAACAAATTCCTAGCAATATTTGCCTCGAAAGAGATCATCTTATTTTCCTTTATACCAAGGCCTTCCTAGGACATTTGGGTTTTATGGTCAAGGACAAGATCCCAAAGACCCTTGAAGAAGCCAAAGAGTTAGCTACAAATATTGAGGGTAATATTTTCTCGTGTAAGGTTGAACCTTTTATTGCCCCTAAGACCGAGGCTGGACTAACCCAAGACACAAATATTTCAAGGGATCAAAAACTGGATGAAGCCATAAGGGACCTTACTCAAACTCAAACCCTGGTGACAAACAAAGTCACTAGACAAGGTCTTTCCCCCTTAGCCCCTCAAACCTCTTATAAGCCCCCTACATTTTCCCACTTGTGGAATCATAGTCCCCCGATCTTGTCCTTCATCTTCTGTAACCTGTGATGCATTTAAATTTTATATTAGCATTCAATATCAAGTTACAAATTAAAATTGATCGGATTTTAGCCATTCATCATATACATTTACATTACTAGTCTAGGGATCAAAACTGGGGTACCACATCAACAAACGATCATTGGAAAAATATAGAAGTGAAAACCCAAATCAAAAGGTAATAACATGTGCAAGAATTTCAACAAGACTCATCAATTAAAGTTATAAAGAGTTATTTCTGCCACTCCAATTAGAAAAACCCATAAAGGGAATAGGATCCAAAGAAATATAATGGAGAATATAGTATTTTCAATATATGTATGTGTGTGCATGAAAACCCGTCGCACTATGGTCTAGAGGCAATTCGAAGCAGTTGCCATAAGGATGACCCAAGTTCAATTCATGGTGAGCTCCCTCCACACCTAGATGCTTGTTTCCTCTTTGTTGTAGCAACATATAGCCACAATTATGTTAGAAACCTAACCACCCTTGATGTCGAGAGTGTTGGCCTATCATGAAAACCTCTCCTTGATAATAAATAACAATGGAGAACCCACATTGCTACCATGCAATATATTGGAGAACATAGAAGCCCCGAGGGTTAGCTCAAGCATTCATGAGCCAAACATGAGATCTCTCCCCCAAAGTTGGGGAGGTCACGAGTTCAACTCTCTTTATCCCCTCAGGGTTAGGCTCCATAATCAAGGCCAATGATTTACCTCCTTTGCCAACCATGGATCATAAAACATAGAAGACAAGAAATGGAATTCTATTCAAACTCTTCAAGAGAAAATAGTTGCAAAGATGTCATCCATGTTGTCGAAGAAATAATAGGTGTGTGACTCAAAAAACCAAGATAAGCAAAGCATATCAAAAGACAATATTAAGAAACCAAGGATATTCAATTTTGTTTAAACACATATAAGCGTATGTTTTCCAATTCTAACAAGAGGGAACACATAGTGTAAACAATCTTTTGATGATTAATATAAGCACTTACAAAAAAAATGAAAGATGAAAATTATTTTGTAGGGCATGGGTATGGCAAGGTATAGACGAAATAAAAATCCCTTTCAAGGTAATATAATTAAAGAGTTATTTTTGCCACCCCAATTACAAAATCCCAAAAGGGAATAGAATCAAGAAGGGAATAGGTTTAGCATGGAAGTGTTTAATTTCCTAACACTCTTGAGATGCCTTTTTCACCTTTAGGTACTTGAGTCTTTTATTTGTAGGTATGCCTCCCACAACAAGGCTCCATGTAAAAACTTCTTTTTTGGCTCAAGAATGGGTTTCCATATGATTCTTAGAAAAAACAACCATGCTCTTTGCTTTGATTTCAATTGTCATATTTGATTCAAATGGCCTTCAAACAATTAGAGCAAATCCACTTGTATCCCATGGTTGAATTGTAGTTGTGAAATGTCATGGATGTACCCCATTTCCCATCCCAACACCAATAAGTATGAGTTTTATGGATACTTAAATTTAGCAAAAATTCTTTAAGAATAAGCTCATGGATTATTTATATGATAATCTTGTTAGCATTAACTAGGGATAACTTTCACTTAATATTGTCCCACACAAGTAGCCTCTTTTCCCTCCATGACTCAAATCACCCGCTTGCACACAACACTTGGGTTCGAACCCCGGTTCTAATAATTCCCATTCCCCTTAAATCTCTAGATGTAAAACATAAAAACAAACTAGCTCAGTGAAATCCTATCCTATAAGTTGACTTGGCGTAAATACATTTTCAAGATGTTCTTGGGAAACCTTAGAAGGGGCCTAACAATAAGAGTAGTAAACATGAGTGGTGATAACAATTTGGTATAGATTTGGAACTTAGTTTCCAATAACGAAGGTTTAGTGATTCACTTCTTAATATTCCTCTCTATCGTTGCACCACCACTTCCCACAGATTTTTAGGAGAGACATAGAAACAAAAGGGGATACCCATAAATTTAAAGAAGTGGTTTGACTATATCCAAGTCTAGTGTTGGAAAAAAAGCCGCATAGGAACTAAGCATTAGCTCTACATGTAACATTGGGTCATGGCCCATTGAATACTAGAACATGAGGCAATGCAAAATATAATTAGGAATTCCATGGTATGATTCTAGGATTGTTAGGCTTAATCATCAACAAAATGATCATTAATTAACTGGAAAAAGTCCAACTCAAGAAGAGGAATCCTACCATTCCTAGAGACCATTTGAAAAAGAAGAAATCATCCAAGAAGCAAGTGTCTAATCAATTCCTTTGAATTTAAAGTGTTTACACATTCATTCATTATTGTCATCTTTACCATTGATTAGAAATGAAAATGTCGATTGGGATGACTAACCTATGTTACAATTTCATGGGCATAGAAAATGATTCTGCATCATCCCTTACATTTAGACATTGATTCTCTCCCTTCCCAACCTATCCTATCAACCTTCTTACTCACAATAATTCTCGACAATTTCCAACAAGAAGGTCTAGGATGTTGGGGAGTATTGGTTGGTTAAGGAGGTGGCATTAGTGATTTTTGTTGAGAATTTGGTTGCTATTTTTGGTGACATTTCCAAGGTTTCTGTTGAGTAAACCATTAGATTTGTTGGGGTTTTGATAAGGAAAAAAAGGTGGCTACTAATTTTGGAAACTTGAATATTTTCATCACTGTTGGGGTGGAAATTGGTTTTTCCAATGTCGAGAATACTAATTTTTCAAGGGATTAAATTGATTATTCCAAGAATAATAGAAATATTGAGGGTGTTCATATGGCATACCTTGACTAGTTATGCATGGTATTTGTTTCCTTTGGTGGTTGATGAAACATACCTACTCCAAATTCTAATATGCATCCTCATATAAAGCCTTCAAACTTAGTAGTTGTGGGCAATGATTGATTTCATCATTTTATTTGTAAATGTTGTAGAATTATATGCTATTTAGCGGGCATTCATGAAAAAAATGTATTTTGTGCACTTTGGGAAAATTGTAACATCCCACTCTGGTGCACTTACCAAACTTATTCTTTGAGGACACTTGCTCGCAAGTGATCTGGATTTTTATGATGATAAAACTTTTTCCTTCATTATTATGCATTAAGTTATATGACAGGATGTTTTTACTACTTTGATGTAGACAGGTGCTGCTGACCCAGTTTCATTGAGTGTGCAGGGTGCGGACCTTGAGGATGCAGAGGCATTGGTGGAACTCCCTTGGACTCCGTATTGAGTCAGGGAGTGGGCTATTTGGGTGGTTTCATTTACGGTGATATTGTTTTGTTTTGATGATATGCTATTGATTTTATGATACGTTGTTGACATGATCTGACATGATGGTTGATGATGCACGCTGACGATAGCTTTCCGACCAGACTCACATATGGAGTAAAGGGGCCACACACGAGTTCCATAGATATTGAGGGAGAGGTGTGGACAACAGCCCTGCCACAGCCTACTAGCACTCCCGTCGTGGCTCAAACTGTAGGTTAACGATTACCTAGTTCAAGAGGATCCACGATGCCGTGAGGGCAGACTGCAACAGTCGCTCACGATGATTCTAAGGGAAGCGCAATAAGGAGGGGGCCTTATTCCTTAGATCCCTTAGTCTCCCACAAGTTCACCTGGCAGAGTGTTGACTCCAGGGGTTATAGAGTCTACCAATCCATCAAGTCAGTGAGTGGCACCCTTGGAGAACGTGGTGCATCTTGAAGGGCATGTCGCGCAAAGAAATGCAAATCAGCGAGTGGCACCCTTGGAGCACGTGGTGCATCCTAAAGGGCACGTCGTGCAACTAAAACAAACAAGGCGAGTGGCACCCTTGGAGCACGTAGTGCGTCCTGAAGGGCACGTCGCATTGATGATGATGATGAGACAACCTAGATGACCCTAGACCTTAACGCCTGATAAAATTCTTA
>JASDQU010101744.1:293851-304427 GCA_032191745.1 Picea mariana | reverse complement strand
TATATATATATATATATATATATTAACACTGCACCATCTAAATGCCACATGTGTATTCAAAGGTGTGATAGCATTGAAACCAAATGAGAAATAAAAATGTCCTTTCACCATATTGAATTGATTTCACATTGAAAAAGCTTGAACTCGGTTTAATTCTGAATCACTTCCTTTCTTGTATTAAAACAACAACTTCATCAAATGGCAATTTCATTTAATAGTACTTGATCTGATCCCAATGATAATACATGGAAAACAATCTAGTTAATAAAATCTTTATTCTTCTTATTGGCTCTTGTAGTATTGTAAACATCATGCGAATTGGTCTTTTTCTAGATGTTTACCGTAATCAAATAATATTTAAAGTCATGGTCTGTTAACTAGATGGGTATTTTAGAATATAAAGGTGAGGATAGGGTTTTATTGTTAATTAATGTCCTAAATTGTGTTAGCAAGGTGTAAAGGTATGGTTTAGATAATGTTGTCACTGTAACACGTAAGGAATGTCCTTGAAAAATGGCTCATAATTTTGTAGTTATAATAGGTTGTTGAATATGTAATTGTATTGTTCTTGCCTATAAATAAATTGAATGTTAGAGTGGATATCAGATGGAATGAATGATCATTGTTTTATTGCAATGTTATGGTAATTAAAAATGTAATGACATGGTCATCTTACTGCAATGCTAGTGTAAAGTATGGTCATCGATAAGCATATATGGTGAAATGTCCTGGATTGAAGTACAATAAAATACTCGGAGTTAGCAATTGAGGGTTGTTGTTCCTTTAAATAATGTTGAACTTGGGTTTGTTGTCGAAGTCCTCTTATCACGCGCCATCCGTAAGGGGCGTATTTGTTCTTCTTATTTATGTTGTACTTGATTGTATTCAGTTAGTTGCTTGGTGTGTAGTGTCGGGTGGGATGTAGACACCTCCATGTTCCTCAGAACAGTCGCCAGCCATGAGACCTTAAATGGTTAAAATCGATGGGAACCTGGGCTTGAGCGTTTCTTATGTGTCTTGGAGGTCCTAACCATTGCAGGGTAGGACGGGAGGGAGGTCAGTCGTATTTAGCAGTCAGTTTTACTTTGTCGTGTGATCATCATTTATGCATGTGGTTACGTGTCGTGCGTCTTGGCCATCTTCTCATGTTCATCTTGGTTGCGTTGTATTCGTCGTCGGGTGGCGATGCAGAGTCGAATGGGTTGTTGTTGTTTCCTTGTACACACGCACACACACACTTTTAAAAAAAAAAAAAAAAATTGGAGTGGTTGTTGTAATTAGGAGTTCGTTACATATGGTATCAGAGCGGGTTCGACCCATGACTTGGGATTCACTACAGGTTTCGTTGACATGATTATGTTGATTATGATGTCATTGATCGAGTTGATTATTGTGTTCAGGTAATCATGGTTAGAGGACGTCGCGGAGGAAGACGACGGGGTGCTAGGGGAGGAGGCGTGACACCTCCAGCAGCATCCACGCCTGAGGGGTCTAACCCCCAGGGAGGCGAACAGGTCCTTGGATAGGAGCAGATCGCAGTCGCCGATGTTGTGGGGATGATGAGATCTTTTTAGCGCATGTCTCAGGCGCTGATCAACAGATTGGACAGAGATGAGGCCAGGGTGTCGGCACCCGTTGAGGTTCCGCCGCGCGCATCAACCGTTACTGGCAGCATTCACCATGAACTCAAGAAGGTGAAATTTCCCGAGTTCTTTGGTGCCACGGACGGTGCAGCCACTGAGGCATGGTTGGAGAATATGGTGATGTGCTTCGCACTTCGCGATTATACCTCCAACATGAAGGTCTGCATGACGATTTTTCAACTAAAGGGGAGCGCTCTTCTATGGTGGAAGACGCTCCTACCGCAGATGAACATGGCCGTCGAAGACGTGTCATGGGAACTATTCGAGGAACGGTTCCGGGAGAGGTATCTCTCAGAGGAATTCATTGAGCACCAGCTCAATGAGTTCAACGCATTACGACAAGGAGGTCGTACGGTGCCTGAGTACGAGGCACGTTTTATGGAGCTGCTCTGGTATGCTCCGCATCTGAACACTGAGAAGCTCAAGGTCAACAGGTTCGTGTTTGGCCTTAACGGAAGCCTGTGTGAAAAGGTTAGGATTCTGATGCCTCAAACCTTGCACGACGTTGTCCAAAAGGTCCTCATAGCAGAGGAGGAGCTTATCAGCGGGGGTCAGACCAGGACTCCATCGAGACCAGTAGGGCAGGGTTCATCTGGTGCGCCGCAGCAGCAGACACCAGCGAGACACACGCCGAGGTATCGTGGCTTCCAGAGGGGATCCACTTATGCTACACCATGATGATCGCTACCTCAGCAGTGGACACCTTACCGAGGACCACAGCATCATCGCTCGCAGCAGCAGTTTAGGCCTGTTCAGTAGAACAGACCAGGTTTCCAGGCCAGTGGGCCATCACCTTCTACTTTGGGTACCGGGACTATTGGGCCGAAGAAGGGGTGTTGGACATGTGGGGAGCCACACTACCAGCGCGACTGTCCTATGGAGAGGACCAGAGCGTCCGAATCAGCCGGACCTACTACAGTGGGAGATATGGGCAAGGCCCATCGGATTCATGCAGCGGTGAATAACCACCAGGCAGAGCACCAGTCGACTGTGCTCGAGACGACAGGTACTGTCGCTGACCAGACCCTTATTATTTTGATAGACCTAGGTGCTACTGAGAGTTTTATTTCTGGTGCAGCGTTGAAAAGGATTAAGGTAAAGGCAGTCGAACAGGATGAGTTTAGCTTCGTGGAGATGGCTTCGGGAGCCAAACAGAAGGTCGAAGGAAAGGTTACGGGCTGTGCCCTTAACCTGGGAGAGTTTGTCATGAGGGTCAAATTGTACATCACGATCTTAGGATCTTATGACGTCGTGATCAGCATGGATTGGTTGGAATCACATGAGGCGATACTCAACTGTAAGAAAAAATGGTTGAGCTTAGTCGATGATGAAGGACAAAGACGTGTGATAGTAGGACGGAACCAGGGAGCATCCCCGAGGTTCGTCTCTTCCTTACAGTTACGGAAGAGTATACGCAAGGGGTGCAAGCTTTATGCGATCCTTGCGCTCAATGAAAAGGGAGTAGCAGAAGGTCTAGAACACCTTCCGGTGGTGAAGGAGTTTGTAGACGTATTTCCAGAGGAGTTGCCTGGGATGCCGCCAGAAAGAGAATTGGAGTTTACTATAGACTTGAAACCGAGGACTGAACTGATAGCGAGAACACCTTATTGGATGTCTACCCCGGAGTTGGAAGAGTTAAAAATGCAGCTGAAGGAGTTGCTAGACCTGGGACTAATACGTCCTACTGTGTCACCGTGGGGTGCACCCGTTATTTTCATTCGGAAGAAGGATGGATCGTGGACGCTTTGCATTGACTATCATCAACTGAACAAGGCTATGATCAAGAATCAGTACCCCTTACCAAGAATTGACGATCTGTTTGATCAAACGAAGGATGTGATGGCGTTCTCTAAGATTGATTTGCGATCAGGGTATCACCAGTTACGGATCAAGGAGAATGACATCCCTAAGACCGCTTTTAAGACAAGATTTGGACATTACGAATTTACTGTTTTACCGTTTCGACTGACAAATTCCCCAGGGGTATTTATGAGCTTGATGAACAGGGTGTTCCACGAGTACTTGGACAAGTTCGTCCAAGTATTCATTGACGATATTCTGATCTACTCTCGGGCGACGGAGGAACATGACGAGCACTTGCGCTTGGTACTACAATGCCTACGATAACACAAATTATATGGGAAGTTGTCCAAATGCTCTTTTTATCAATCAAGGATTCACTACTTAGGGAATGTCATCTCCGGTGAAGGTATCACCATGGATCCAACCAAGGTTGAGGCTATTATGGAATGGCCTGCGCCGATGAATGTCACAGAATTGCACAGTTTTATGGGTTTAGCAGGATACTATCGACGGTTTGTCGAAGGATTTTCAAGGATAGCAAATCTGATCACAGAATTGCAGAAGAAAAACAAGAAGTTTGTTTGGACAGAGAAATGCGCAGAAGCGTTTAGGAGGCTTAAAGAGTTGTTGACAATAGCGCCGATACTAAAGGTCCCTGACATGGACGCTGACTTCTTGGTATGCACTGACGCATCCAAGGAAGGGTTAGGTGGAGTCTTGACGCAGGATAGACGAGTGATTGCTTACATTTCGAGGAAGCTAAGAATACATGAGGAAAACTACGCGACACATGATTTGGAGTTATTAGCCATCGTATATGCCTTAAAGGTATGGAGACACTACCTGGTTGGACGAAAATTTGAATTAAGGACTGATCATTGTGGATTACAACACATTTTTACGCAAAGCGACCTGAATGCGCGACAACGGAGTTGGTCAAAATTTCTTAGTGAATATGACTTCGAGATTACTTACATAAGGGGAACAGTGAACCGAGTGGCATATGCTTTGAGTCGAAGGCCACGCATCTTTTCGGTGTTTCCTCTTCAAACGAATCTATGTGAGAAGATTCTCACTTTACAGCGTGACGATGATTGGTACAAAGAAGTCGAGGGTTTTATCGGACAAAGCACTATGATGGTACCACGATTTGAGGGATATTCATTTGATGACGACATTTTATTGAGGTTTAGAGGTCGGATTTACGTACCGCCAAACGACGAGTTGAGGATGTTGATCCTGAGCGAGGCTCATAGAGCAGTTTACATGGCTCACCCAGGAGTTACGAAGATGAGGGAAAACCTTAAGCCCTTGTTCTTCTGGAAAGGAATGAAGACCGACATAGTCAACTTTGTGGCTAGATGTCTCAAGTGTCAACAGGTAAAAGCTGAACACAGACACCCGACAGGATTACTACAACCACATGCCATTCCGGAATCGAAATGGGAAGTCATTTCGATGGATTTTATTGTTGGATTGCCACTGACGGCAAGGAGACATGACTCGATTTTTGTAGTAGTAGACACTCTAACAAAGAGTGCTCACTTTATTCCGGTGCGTATGACGTATCAGGCACCTGACATAGTGAGATTTTTCATCAGTGAGATTGTGAGGTTGCATGGCGTGCCTAAAAAGATTATATCCGATCGAGGATCGGTGTTTACCGGACGATTTTGGACGAGTTTCTAAGAGGCCTTGGGAACCCAACTTAATTTTAGTACTGCGTATCACTCAGAGACTGACGGACAGACAGAACGTACGAACCAAACCTTGGAAGACATGTTGCGCATGTACGTGATGGACCGACAAAAGCGTTGGGAGGAATTCTTGCCTCTCGTAGAGTTCGCTTACAACAACAGTTACCAGAGAACCATTAAGATGGTGCCTTTTGAGTTTCTTTATGGGCGACTGTGTCGGACGCCCTTGAGTTGGGATCAGCTTGAGGATAGGGTCCTGGTGGGACCAGAAGAGATCCAAGAAATGGAAGAGCAGATGCAAACCATAAGACAAAGGATAAAAGAAGTGCAGGATCGGCAGACGAGTTATGCCGATGTGCACCGAGTCGACCGTAGTTATGAGGTCGGCAATAGAGTCTTCTTGCGAGTTAAACCGCATAAGAGTTCGATCAAGTTTGGAAAGGGAGTTAAACTCTCTCCCAGGTTCGTGGGACCTTTCGAGATTATGGAGAGAAAGGGGCCCATGGCCTATTGACTAGCCTTGCCTGATTCTTTGAGGCGTATGCACGATGTTTTTCATGTATCTTTTTTGAGACATTATATTAGTGATCCTACCCACGTGATTGACATGAGTTCCTTGCAGGTATCAGACAAGGGAGCGCTCATGGCTGAGCCAGTCCGCATTTTAGATCATCGCGTTCGACAGTTACGACGTCGAACGATAGATCAAGTCAAGGTCCAGTGGGACAGTTATAGTCCGCACTCAGTGACCTGGGAGGATGCATATGATATGCGCCAGCAGTTTCCATTTTTGTTTGATAGATAGACTTATGATACTGTGGTATTATGATATTATGGTACATTTATTTCGGCATTTATACTGAGAAACTTCAGGACGAAGTTTAGACCAAGAGGGGGTGTATGTAACATCCCTCTCTGGTGCACTTACCAAACTTATTCTTTGAGGACACTTGCTCGCAAGTGATCTGGATTTTTATGATGATAAAACTTTTTCCTTCATTATGATGCGTTAAGTTATATGACAGGATGTTTTTACTACTTTGATGTAGATAAGTGCTGCTGACTCGGTTTCATTGAGTGTGCAGGGTGCGGACCTTGAGGATGCAGAGGCATCGGTGGAACAACCTTGGACTCCGGATTGAGTCAGGGAGTGGGCTATTTGGGTGGTTTCATTTACGGTGATATTGTTTTGTTTTGATGATATGCTATTGATTTTATGATATGTTGTTGACATGATCTGACATGATGGTTGATGATGCAGGTTGACGATAGATTGTCGACCAGACTCACATATGGAGTAAAGGGGCCACACACGAGTTCCAGAGAGATTGAAGGAGAGGTGTGGACAACATCCCTGCCACATCCTACTAGCACTCTCGTCGTGGCTCGAACTGTAGGTTAACGATTACCTAGTTCGAGAGGATCCACGATGCCGTGAGGGAAGACTGCGACAGTCGCTCACGATTATTCTAAGGGGCATGCAATAAGGCGGGGGCCTTATTCCTTAGAGCGCTTAGTCTCCCACAAGTTCACCTGGCAGAGTGTTGACTCCAAGGGTTATAGATTCTACCAATCCGTCAAGTCAGCGAGTGGCACCCTTGGAGCACGTGGTGCATCCTGAAGGGCACGTCGCGCAAAGAAATGAAAATCAGTGAGTGGCACCCTTGGAGCACGTGGTGCATCATGAAAGGCATGTCGTACAAGTGAAACAAACAAGGCGAGTGGCACCCTTGGAGCATGTAGTGCGTCCTAAAGGGCACGTCGCATTGATGATGATGATGAGACAACCTAGATGATCCTAGACCTTAACGCCTGATAAAATTCTTAAAAACGACTCCCCTAATTAAATTGACGCCCTGTTCAAATCAAAACCTAATTAAAACATCTCTAAGATAAATTTTGACATGACCTAAGAAAAGATCCTACAAAAATAAACATAGGGCGTAAACTAAAACCCTCCTAGGTGTTAATTAAAGTCTTATTAAACGTAAATGGGGTAAAGCAATGAGGGGGATAAATTAACTGAAACCAAGGATTGTTAAATTTTAAAGAATATTAAATTTATCTAAGAGAGGGGGGNGAAGGGCACGTCGCATTGATGATGATGATGAGACAACCTAGATGATCCTAGACCTTAACGCCTGATAAAATTCTTAAAAACGACTCCCCTAATTAAATTGACGCCCTGTTCAAATCAAAACCTAATTAAAACATCTCTAAGATAAATTTTGACAAGACCTAAGAAAAGATCCTACAAAAATAAACATAGGGCGTAAACTAAAACCCTCCTAGGTGTTAATTAAAGTCTTATTAAACGTAAAGGGGGTAAAGCAATGAGGGGGATAAATTAACTGAAACCAAGGATTGTTAAATTTTAAAGAATATTAAATTTATCTCAGAGAGGGGGGTATAAAAATTTAGGATTTTAAAAACATTTTGAAAAGACGAATAAGCGCAATTATCATTTTGGGTTTAACAAAAAAAAAATTAATGAATATAAAAAATAAAAATAAAAGAGAGGAATAAAAATTAGAAATGAGGAAACTTGTAATAAAGGAAATTTAATAATGGAAAGTAGGAGACATAGGGTAAAAAGCAAAAAGGAAGCAACATTTAAGGAGTTACTAAAATTCAGAAACTTCATTTTAGGAAAGTGATTAAAAGCATGAGAGGGGATCTAGGAACCCTAGGAGTAATTTAAGGAGCAATTTTTGGGGGAGTGAGGAAATTGAGTCTTTTAATTATTAAAAAGAAATTAATTTTTGGAGAACCGTAGGGATGAGTGACACTTGGACGGCAGGGAATTTTAAAGGATTGTCATAAAAAAATTTAATTAATAATGATTTAGGAAAGTAGGTGAGTCTCAAATTCTATAAAAGAAGGGGAATAGAAGGAAGAAGGGGAGGAACCGTTAGCGTAACGTTACGCTGCCGAATTGTGACTTGACGGATTTCTTGTGAGGAGTTGGGTTTATCTCAGCTGTGTTGGAGTGGTAGCTCAGCCGTGGAGGCGAGCTGAGATGCTAGTCTATCTCTGGTTCTTGTGTGGCCCCTTTGCGGCTCGGGGGGCTAAGGGGGAAGCAGAGTACCCCTAGCGTTTGGCTGGGAGGTACCGGTGATCTTTCTGCAGTTGGCGAGCGGGAGCGGCGAGGAGAGCGGACGCGGCACAGAGCGCGAGACGTATTCCGAAGCGAGCGAGTGGCAACGGTATGATTTTAATTCTGGAAAAATTGTTTATAAATGGGTAGTGTTAAAATGTTTCCGATGTCTTGCTGAAAAAAAAAATAACTTGTTCTTGTCAATTTGTTTTATAAATGGTTAGCATAAAATTGGTTCTGGTGATTCGTCTTATTTAAATGGTTATTGAACAAAAAAAAAATTGTTTATCTCTGGAATACCTCCATCAATTCATTTTTACTCCTGGTAGTTGTTTACCTTCTGGCAATCGTTTGGCCTGGCTGTTCTTTTATCTTGGCAGTCTGTTTTAGTTCTGGTAATGCGTTTCTGGTCTATGTTCACATGGTTGATTGACCTGGGTTTTACATTTTTGTGTTGGGGTGTTTTAAAAGGCTTTCCTGGTATTTATTGGCGGTTACCCCTGTGTGTCTGGGTCTACGCTCAATTCAGAATGAGCATTTTTTTTGTTGAATGCTGTGGTATTGGGTGCTGTGCAAACTGTTATCGGGAGTGGATGCAACAGTTAAATTGGGCGTTACTTTTATACCGTTATCATTGTTGGGGGGGGGCGTTCTCTTCCAGACGGAGCCTCCATACATTTCGTTCTATCTGTGTGGCCAGCGTTTATGACCTGCGTTTTTAATTGCCTGAACGTTTTTGTTTTACTAGAAATTACCCGGGCGTCTTGATCTGCGTATAAAAAGGTTTACTGAGCTGTGTTGTTCATTTGTTTTGGGCATTTTTGTGCCACTGGTTTATTGGGTGATTTACCTTGTGTATTGGTGTTTTGTTTCTTGCCGTAGGCGTGTGAAATATGGTGGGCGTCTTGCATTGGTGTATGGACGTTTTTAATTGCAATAGGCATGCGATTTGATGGTGGGTGGTCTACCTTAAGTCTGGGTGTTTTTTTTATTTGCGTTGATTGACATTGCAACCCTCATGGCAGCCTGAACGCAATTATGAGACCCATTCCCATCGTTTTTTCTTCCTGGAAAATTCATGGTGCCTTCTGGCAGCCCGTTTAACCCCAGGAAATGCGTTTTTATATATTTCAGTACAATTTATTGCCTTACAACCTCAGTGCGTTTTTTTTTTCATATTTCAGTGTGAGTTTTATGCATATTGGTTCTGATTATGCATGTGCATTTTTCTTTATAAATTACAGAGAGGGTTTATTGCCTTGCAAAGTGCGGGTTCCCTTATATATCACAGAGCGAGTGTATTGCCTTATAATGTGCGTTTTTATATATAACTTTGTGTGTTTATTTCCGTATAGTGTGCGGTTTTAATGCATTACAGGCGTGTTAACATATTCCAGTTGCATTGATACAGCCTGGGCATCCATTCGGATTTTATTCAGAATAACCTTTAGCGTTGGTTTCTTTTCTTACTGAAAAAAAAACCTCATTTCTTTCTTATCCTATTAAATTGGGCTTGAGAACTTATTTTTCCAAAATCTTGTCCTTGCCATGCCCTGAAAACCCTGCATTATCCAGCTTTGAATTGTCTCCACCATATTGAATCTTAATAATGTTGCAAGCTAGTGTTAAATATATATTATTTAAGCCCCCAGGGGGCAGCTCAATTGGCAAGTGTCGTGATATAGCGTGTTATGTACGATGAGGTTTCAAGTTCAAATCCCCCCAACTTACCCGTGCCTGCAGAAGGGGCATACGTATGGCACCTGGAGGTTATAGTGGTAGCGGTCGGAATCGACCCCGTGTCACGCAAGTACAAGACCGGCCCAGTTGCCAATTCTGCCAGCATAAAAACACACACACACATATATATATATATATATTATTTAACCGTGCTTTACAAATAAGCATTTCTCTCAAAAGAATCAACTTCACCTCAGTATAAGTTAGTTTTCTGCAAGTTCATCCAAAGAATATATGTTATCATATAGAGTTGCTCAGAGTTCATTTGTCCTTATTTTTCCAGGATAGATGGCATGGTTTTGTGGGTCAATAGGGAACGTGGGTCTCAATCACGTTGAATGGATTTAGCTCATTGTGGTTCCCTTAGAATTTTGAGTTTAAAGTAGAACATTCAAAAGTTTTCATTCATTACATGGAGCACAACAAATTAATGTCTTCTACGATCATGAAGGTGGACATATGTTATTAGTTTATGATATACATAAGAATGTCTTTGTGATGCAGTTAAGATTCTGTAAAAATATTCTCTGAGTTAATTCTTATTTTAATGCAGTGACATTGTATAAAAACTACCCCTTGAAATCATGTATATCTGC
>JASDQU010101744.1:265692-277114 GCA_032191745.1 Picea mariana | reverse complement strand
TTTCGTGGAATAATCCACCCATATGTAGTAGTGTAGGTTTATATGAAGGATAAACATGGTTTTGGTTTCTTTCTTTTCTTTTTTAGTTGATGTGCCTTATTGTAAGTGAACATAATCCATAAAAATGTACCGTTAAATTTTGTCCATGGAAAATGTTTAGTGTTTTTTTCTAAAAAAATATTTTCCAATTTTTATTTCTCTTTTAAAGTTATTTGTCCAAATTCTATAGGATAAAAGTATTTTACTTTAAAAATTGCCAAAATTAGTAAGATTGGTGATGGTTTTTAAACTCTAAGGTAAGTATGGATCCTTAAAATCCCCCCTAGTGTAATCATTCTAAGTATTTTCCTAAACATATTGTACATCACATAAATGGAATAGATCATGTTTTAGTTCATAAATGTTATTGTAGTGGGGTAAGGGAGATGTGTAATTCCATCATTTCCCAACATGAAGTTGACACTCGAAATTTTAAAAATATTTAAATGTTTAAGTAAAATATGTTTATATCAACCTACACACACATCGATGTATGTATGTGTGTAAAGCAATATTTTATTGTCCAAATTAAGTTTATATATATATATATATTGAAAGTAAATAGTTTATTATGATTAAAACATTTCAAGAGTGTTTTTTAATACTATGAGAGAGATGTGTAATTCACTTTTTTTATAAAAATGACTTTTGTTATTATTCTACTTGGGTCCCTTGGCCAATTCTTGGTATTCTAATTTTTTTGCTCCTTTGGGGTAACATGGAATCTGATACTGAATTGAGATATGCATTTTCTATCACCCTATTTCAACCATCTTACACTTTATTTTTGTTCCCATAAGAGTTTTTCTTGTTTGTCTCTTTTATTCATATCTAAGCAAAGTTGCTCCTCCCTATTCATTGCCTCCTCCGTCAAAACCCTTGTTACGATTGGATGGTTCCCCCCCACTATTTGGAGATATATGTATATGGATTTCATTGTTGGCTTACCTAAATTGGGCAATAATTCAGTTATCATGGTGGTAGTCGATCATCTTTCTAAATATGCCCATTTATGTGCTCTTCAACACCCATTCACCGCATCCACAGTGGCTCAAATTTTCATAGACAATATCTTCAAACTTCATGGCATGCCTCATTATATTATCTCTGACAGAGATCCAATTTTCACTAGTAATTTTTGGCAATAATTGTTCAGGCTCCAAGGAACCCAATTGCATCTCAACACTACCTATCATCCCCAGACTGATGGCTAAACTAAAGTTGTCAATAAGTTTTTAGAAACATATTTGCGGTGATTTGCATCTGACAAACAAAATCAATGGTCTCAGTGGTTACCCCTATTCGAATGGTGGTACAACACATATTACCATAGATGTACTTGCATGACTCCTTTTGAAGCAGTCTATGGAAAAAAACCACAATCAGTTCTCTCATACACGTCAGGTATATCAAAGGTTCATGAGGTTGAAAAAATATTACAGTCTGAGAGGTCATTCTCCATACCCTTAAAGAAAATTTGGTCATGGCTCATAATCACATGAAGAAACAAGCAAATCAAGGTCATTTTGAACATCAAATTGATGAAGGGGACCAAGTGTTTCTTTGTCTGCAACCTTATAAGTAGTCTTCACTCAAAGATGAACACTATCAAAAACTTGCTCCCAAATTTTATGGTCCTTATACCATTCTCAAGTGAGTGGGGCCTGTGGCCTACCAGTTAGCTCTGCCCAATCATTCTAAGATACATCATGTTTTTCATGTCTCATGCTTAAAGAAAGTGATTGGAACTAAGTGCCAAACTCAAACCAGTCTCCCTGAGTTGAATGAAGAAGGTTCCATTTGGTTGCAACCACAAGCAGTATTGGACCAATGAGCCTGTCATCTCTGTTAGCGCACCATCAAGGAAGTGTTAGTTCAATGGAAAGATACAACTCTAGAAGATGCCACCTGGGGGTTGACCACCATTCTGCAACAATTTCCTCATCTCAAGCTTTGAGGACAAGGTTGTTCTTCAAGGGGGAGGGCATGTTAGGGACCTAACCTCCTTTTTCTAGCAGAAAATTTCTCAATATATTTATATATGTTGTTCTCAGTATACATGTACATAGATAGCTAACACAACCATCCTCCAAATGTTGTGTTTGTGACCATCAAATAATCACCAAGTCCAGTAACAGTATAACATAAAGTATTACAGCCTACCCAAAAGTTTTACAATAGGTGAAAATAGCATAATTCCATCCTCAGCAAAATATCCAAAAACAGATTACAAAAAAGGTATCTGAATTTACGAGAGAACAAAACGCAGATATGAATCCAGCATTTTGAAGGAATACAGTATTCGGTCCAGACTACTATGAGGATCATGGATAGAGTCGTAAAGTAAATGGGGGGCCCTCATGGCCATCCTGACATTTGTTGTAGTGGATCTTTCCTTTCAATACTAGTAAGGCATGCTTTGATAGTGCATCGGCCTCCAAATTCTCTTCCCTGTATATATGATCAAACTTGATGTTGATGAACAGGGGAATGAGATCCCTAATCTTAGTCATCCAGGCCATAAGAGAGGTTACTTTTAAATTTATTTTGTAATTTAACCAATCTATTACAATCTTTGAATCTTCCAAAACATGTAGGTAATCAATGTTCAGCCGAAGTGCTAAGGATAAGGATTCCCATACCCCAAAAAGTTCCACCCTGGTGTTTGTACCTTGCCCACAGTTTAAAGTCCACCTGTAAGTTGCATTTCTTGTGGTATTTAAGATGACCCCTTCCCCACAAAGAATATCGTTTTTCTATGCAACACCATCAAACCAACAACTAGAACCCATAGTAATATATGGAGTCTTCTTAATCCTGTTGTGTGTCCTTTTTTGTATTATCTGACCGCTGGTAGAATTCACCATCCCTCTGATTTGAATGCTAACACACTGTACTGAGGGAGAGAAACTATAAAATATACATCTATTTCTTTCCAGCCACAAGTACCAACATACAAGTAAAGGTAAGGTAATGTATACTTTTTCCACCTTCAGCCAATTTTCAAAACAATTATTTAATGAAGTGCCTCCCCAAGCAGTAATAAGATTATAAGTAGTATGTAAGTTTTTCCACAGTTGTATGGTAAAAGGACAGTTTATGAAGAAGTGAATAATGGTCTCCTCAGCCCTGTAGTAGAGTGTGCAAATGCTCAGACCAACCCAACCTCTTTTTCGTAATGAATCCCATGTAAGGATTTTTTGTTCCAAAGCTAACCAAATGAATAGTTTAATATTATATGCTAAGTCCCAAGTCCACAATTGTCTTCACCATAATGAAATCTATTGTGGATAGAATTTAATTCCCATGGAATTATATACATTTTTTATCGAGAGTAGGCCCGATTGGTCTCCACCATTCCACATTAAGGTATCTTCTCCAGACTGCAGTTGGACACCCGAGATAATAAGTGCCTTTATAAAAGTTTTCCATTTAGTAGCCACAATACCCATGAGTCCCAAGTCCTCACTGGATCTCCACTGATAGGTGAGAAATCCCCAGGATGATTGTGCCTTTGCTTGATACAGGTAGCATATATTTATATTTTTTAAAACAATAGTAGATCCCGGGAGAGTAAAGAAAGGTTGTCAATGCCTAGAATCTTATCCAAACCAATAAGTACAGAGGATCCATTTTTAGGCTTCCAACTCAACCAGTGGGTGATGCGGGGCAGCGATTTCATCAATTTTTTCCAAATATGAGAAGCTGAAGGTTGTATTACCAGAGTTGATCTAAGCCAAGTAGCCATGGAGGTGTGTGGGAGATATTTATCTTTAATCACCCAGTGCCAGATCCCTTCCTCCATCAGTACATGTCACAAAGAGTTTGTTGCTAAAGCATGGTTGAAAATGAAGAGGTTCCTGAGTCCCCAGCCTCCCAAAAGTTTCAGCTTTGCAAGTAACTCCCAGCTACATATCTGGATACCATGATATTTATGACCACTAGTCCAAAGAAAATCAAAGATCAATTTACGGATCTTTGTGAGAAAAACAACAGGAACCGCTACGAGTGCCATCCAAAATATCGACTGAGTTTCCAATACCGCCTTTGCTAAAGTGCACCATCCTCCTAGAGTTATCCAACAGTTACACCCGTGCTTTATCCGTTTTTCAAACTTTATGATAAGCCATCTCCAATATTCAAAATAGGTTTTTTCGGCTTTAATGAAATACCCCAAATACTTAAAGCCCGATGCCAACAAGAGTTTCCATAATAAGGATAAACAATAATGGAGAGAGTGGGCATCCTTGTCGAAGTCCACGTTCACTGCTGAAAAATGGAGAGGTCTCACCATTTATCAGCACTGCAAATGATGCACTAACCACAAAACTCATGATCCAAGATATAGAAGTAACACTAAATCCAGTTTGTACAAGAATTAACCGTAGAAAATCCTAACTTACACAATCATATGCCTTTTTAAAATCCAGTTTTAATAATAGGGATTTTTTTTTTCTTGATTTGATGTTGTGTAAGAATTCATGCGTCATCCCAAAGGCATCCAGGATCTGTCTGACCTTCAAGAAACCCAATTGTTCAGCTGACAAAGTCCTCGAGAGGATAGGTTGGATTATGTTGGATATCACCTTGGAAATCAGTTTATAAAAAATATTACAATGGGCAATGGGTCTAAAATCCCCGAAGGTCCGAGGAGAGTTCTCCTTAGGGATCAATGCCAGGAAGGTCAAATTTAGAGATCTTTGTATCTTACCTTTGATTATGGAATCTTCGACCAATTATAACAAATCATCACCAACCACTTCAAAAAATAGAGTAAAAGACTCAACAGTCCAGCCATCCGGGCCTGAAATTTTATCTTTGGAAAATAGACGTAAGATATCCCAAATCTCCTGCTTAGTGACAGGTCTATCTATGTGTACATTATCTTCCATAGTTACAAAATGTTGGAAAAGTTTGGCTAAGTTAACTTGATCCACCAGTGTGCTAAAAGTATCTGTGGCATACAACTGCTTGAAATATTTAGAAGCCTCTTTTTTTATTGCCTCTTGACCTCTAATGTCTGACCAGTGTCATCATCTATCTACCATATATGCTATTGATTTCTTCTGGCACTCACAAACTTATGAAAATATTTGGTGTTTCGATCACCACACTTTAGCCATATAGCATGACTCTTTTGTCACCATTATTCCTCTTCAATTTTAAGGATATCATTTCGCTCAGTTTCTAAATATTTCAAATGTAATTCTGAAGCGATGTCCAACCCATCTCTCGAAAGACCATAATATCCCACCCTTATTTCCTCCTCCAGAGTTTCCAACTTTTGTAGCTTTTCACGTCGTCTACGCCTCGCCCAAAATTTAATTCGGGCCTTAAGTGTCTTCAATTTCCATACAAATCTGTGATGGATATCCAATTCCTCCATAAATACAGTATCCTTCCAAACTTCTTTCACTATCGTAGAAAATTCAATCTCCACCATCCAAGATGGATTTAACTTAAACGGGTAGGCCACCGATACATGTGATAAGTCAAATTGCACTCTCACTTGTGCATGGTCAGATATGAAAGGGACCTCAACCCAAGACCGATACCTTCCCTCATCAATCAATAAGATTTCTATAACCAGAATGTGGTCCAACCTTTTAGCAATACCTGCACCCCTAGCTCTGCCATTCATCCATGTAGGTACCAAGACATCCGGTACCAAGTTGACCAGTAGCTGATCCTTGATCATAGCTTTAAAATAGTTTGCATGTTTATCTAGTTGTGTTTTTGAACCCCACACCTCATCCGCACCTGTAGTAAAATTCAAATCTCCTGCGAGTATCAAGTTTTTAGTAGCCAATAATCCTTTTTCCACCAACCGATCCCAAAATAGAAGTCTCTCACTACAAGGTCCATAAACATTAAGTAAATTAACAACTCTGTGACTTTCTAAGGTAATGCCCGAAAGTAAAATACCCTCGCCACAAAGTGTAGGATCCAGAATGAAATTGTTGGGGTCTCAATTCACCAAAATTCCACCCAAGTTACCCACCGAACTAACAACACACAGATACCAGCTAGGAACAAATTTTAGCATAAACTGGCGAGCCTTGTCCTTAGTGACAAGTGTCTCTTGTTAAAAAATAATGTCAGGTTTGAATTTTGAAATTAATCTATGCATAGAGGCAGATTTCAGGGATCCTCCCACCCCTCTGATGTTTAGTGAGAGTAATATCATATTTTATCCCCTGCAAGGGATTTTAATCCTCTGAGCGCCCCAATGTTGGAACTAGTAGAAGTAGTCTGCTCAAGTGTAACAGGAGGGAGGGAGGATTTCTTGCGAGCACCTCTCATCTTTATTGGCGAAGTCTCGAAACCCAATCCTATAGACCAAGCATAACTAGGCCCAGCCCCCCCATTACCTTTCCCCTGTTGGCAAGACGGTTTAGTAGGAAACGAAGGGGTAATCACTGAATTTCCTTGAAAATTAAAAAGTGGAACGGGATCCCCCACCTCACGGAGTAGAGGCATCATTGAATCCAGAGTCTCGGGTATAGTACAGTCATCTGGGTCATCCTCCCTAAATCCCAAGAGTATATAGGTTTCCTTAACCCCCTCCTCAGCCTCTAAGAAAGTATCCTCCGAGTGAACAGTAAAACTGAGAGTGAGGGAACCCGTCCCAAGTAAGGTACTAGTAGTGGCGAGAAAATAAATCCTATACTCCTCCCAAGAAGGGGTTACTTGAGGTGGATCCGCCAAAGTCTTAGCCCTTGAGTGACAAGGGGCACAATCCTCTAAGCCCAAGGAGACAATCTTAAAAGTTAGCAATGGTAAGAAGGGCAGTTCAAGTGGACCAGTCTCCGGGCAAGTAGTAGCATCCATAACTATATTTTCCAAAGAGTTAAGTGAGTGAAATAAGACAAGACAAAAGGATCTGAGTTTACGTATGAGGGTATCGAAATCTGAGGTAGGTGGAGAGTCCAGCATCCCAAATAGAAATGTATCGCGACCAATGGAATCCATAGCAGGCGAGTCACATCTTGGTATTTTCTAGAGACGAGTATTTTCTGACTCCTCCTCCTCCACAATTCCCTAGGAGGTGTTTCTCAAATGTCCAATCCTACGTCAAAGTGTGCAGCGGAAGGGAAGACCTAGATAATCCAGCCTCTGTGTATACAACAGGTCTCTCCACCATATATCCAATGTCTCCAACAACCCCGAGTGCATATCCACCTCCACTAATATCCTTCCCAGTTTTTTGTCAAGTGCACCAAGTGCGTGTTCATCCACACCGATAAAATGACCAATAGTATTCCCTATCGCCATTAGTGCCTTTACACTCCAAAAGTTGAGTGGGAGACCAAGTAAAAGTACCCACAGGTGTCTATACTGAAAATTGTCCTATGCAAGGTCAAAAGAGATCCTCCAACATTTAATCATAATTCTCCCACCGTCGTAAGGCCACAATCCCTCTATGATCTTAGCAAGCATCCTTCAGCAAATGAAATTTGAAACCAAACCAACCACGCGTGATCCGGATTATTTTCGGCACAAAATGAGAGCAGAGATATAATAAATAAAAGCATAGAGATATCGTGGATATCCAATGACATAACATAAATGTATCAGGGATGAAACCATAAACACAGAGATACAGTAATACGCGATTTCTATTAATGAAAGAAATGTACAAACTATAAAAATACAGAGTGAAAGACTCGCTAGAATGGTGGCAGTTTATCTCTGAGAAGAGATGTGATGGCTACTCACATTCGCAAGAAGATGATTACAATGAGGATCTAAAGACCTTTTTATCATAAAGAAAATCCAAAACCCTAACCCCGAAAGATGAAAATCCAACAATTTTGTGGACTCTGTTTTGGGTAGTTTGGTGTATCAACTTCCCAGGGGCGTAACTTTGGCATACGATCTCCGTTTGGGGCGCACGATAGCTTGTTGGAAAGATCTATCCGAGGACTACAATTGTTGATGAAAATATGATGATATTTTCATACTGGTAGATGCCCAAAAATGTCGTTTAGGGCCTCAAATTGGCTCTGGAAGTCCAGGACCCGAAAAACTGCCAAAAATAGTAAATTACCAAAATTGCCAGAAAACTTTTTTGAGCCAGTTGGAAAAGGTGGGTGGCTATCGATATCCACCTGGATCAATGCGGGGGATAAAATACCTTCAAAACATATCCCAAAATGGGAAACCCGTGTGTCTTTACCCAGCTAAAACGGGGTGTGTTACACCTCCGACAATAGAAAACCTCCCAACCAAAGAATTCAACACTATGGTAGCTTCTTCCTCCAAGCCAAGATCATCCCCCAGAATAATTTTCCTTCTAGTTCGGTTATGAGGCCACGGTTTCTTAGCAATAAATCTCTGAGGAATCGTCTTAGGAGAAGTTACCACAGTGTTTCTAGCTGGATGTGTTAGTCCATTGTCAGGACGCTGGCGGAAATCTCTAACCACATTGAAAACAACAGGATCCTATGTAGATCAACCCGAAATATGACTAGCAAAAGGTGGTAAGCCCTTTCGGCAAGGTGGTGAAGAGGCCGAAAGAGGTGACGGTTATGAGGGAAATAACTTTCGGGCAATGAGGTGTCTTGAGTTTAAATGCAAAGTGGGTGGATTGAAGAGACTCGCCCTCTCCTAGGCCTCCTCGTTAGCCACACTCATAAGTGCATTGATGGCCTCCTCTGTCATGGAAGCTCACTAGAAACAAGTAGAATACGCCACCTAGCTCCCACAGTAATCTCCTCGGGGGGGAAACCAAAGTAGCCATGAGTCTAGAAAATAATAGGGATCGCCAATATACATAGTAAATGCAGTCAGAGTAGAGGACAAGTTAATATCAACTCTGTCAAATTCCGAAGTAAATGGAGTGGTAGAGGGTTAGAAAATAACGAAACCTCCATTTTGGTGCCATTCTGACCCCACCAAACAAGTATAGTAGAAGAGACAAGTGCTAAAATACCTAAGGGTTCCTCCAAAATATAAAATAAGTGTAGCTAAACTAGAAGGAAGTTGGACGCCAACAACTACACCAGCAGGAAAGTGCCCAAAGCCTCTGAGAATCTCATGATACATCAAATGTATCTAGTTGGGTACTTTTCAGAAAACATAAAATGCCTAGTAGCAATGTCCATCTTCGAGCCCGTCATTGCTAACCTCGACGCCATGTCCAATGTCCATGTAATAAATGCTAACATTAGTTAATAGGGCCTATTTAATAAATGTGAATAAGTCAATGTAAGAAGACCTAAAATAAGCTTCTGCTTCTAGAAAGATCTTCCTCTTGAATATTCTTTAGAAGATAGAATTAGTATAAATAAGAGTAGGAGTCATGAGAAATCTTTGTCTTGAGAATTATTGCAATAGAGCGTTATTCTGCTAGAGGTTGCCTCCTCGTAGAGGAAAGTGAACATTGCTTCTTATCAATAAAGGTATTATTTTTTGTTGTGGTTCTCTACATTTTATTGTTTCACTGGTATTTTCTGCAGTATTTATGTTTTCTGCTTAATATAATAGATTTGGTACCTTTTTTCCATGGGAAACTCACCCAATACTTCCCCACTTCGTGGATGATATGGGATGCTAAACCGTGACCCCAGGGACACAAGGCTCAAATCTGTGACCTCTCCCTGAACCGAGAGAGTGTGCGCGCGTCTTACCATCTGTGCTATCCCATGGGGCTATTAGATTTGGTACCTAACAAACCTTGAGTTCTCTTAATCACATCAATACCAAAAGCATCTTTATTTCAAAGTTACTCAATAATATGTGATTATTGTCCCAATCACATTTTGCATTCTCCTTCATGTAGGGAATGGGAAATTGCATGAGCTTCTCATGTTAAGGGAGGCATGGGTTATGAGAATATATTATACGCTATCTTATAGTGATAATTTATCACGAACAACAACACTAATGATTTGAAAAACAAATATTTTATTAATTTCAAGAGAGTAAAGAGTGACCTCAAATTTCGAATATAGAGAAAGCTTGGCTAAGGAACTAAAGCCCTAATTTTATCCATTTTTCATCAACGCGATCATTAATCAAGGATGGGTATTTATACATTTTATATTTTTGTATAAGTGTGTTTCTAAGACTTCGTTGATATGGAGAATAACTCTCATAGTCTTGGTCTCTTCCTTTTATTTTCCAATTGGTGCACGTTGTTGTTAAGTGCACTCTATAGATTAGTATCCAATAAATAAATGCACAGAGATATCGTGGATATCCAATAACATAACGTAAATGTATCAAAGATGCAACCATAAACACAGAGATACAGTAATACACTATTTATGTTAATGAAAGAAATGTACAAACTGTAAAAATACAAAGTGAAAGACTCGCTAGAATGGCAGAAGTTTATCTCTGAGAAGAGATGTGATGGCTACTCGCATTCGCAAGAAGATGATTACAATGAGGCTCTAAAGGCCTTTTTATCATAAAGAAAATCCAAAACCCTAACCCCGAAAGATGAAAATCCAACAATTTTGTGGACTCTGTTTTGGGTAGTTTGGTGTATCAACTTCCCGGGGGCGTAACTTTGGCATACGATCTCCATTTGGGGCGCACAATAGCTTGTTGGAAATATATATTCGAGGACTACAACTGTTGATGAAAATATGATGATATTTTCCTACTGGTAGATGCCCAAAAATGTCGTTTAGGGCCTCAAAACGGCTCTGGAAGTCCAGGACCCGAAAAACTGCCAAAAATAGTAAATTACCAAAATTGCCAGAAAACTTTTTTGAGCCAGTTGGAAAAGGTGGGTGGCCATCAATATCCACCTAGATCAGCGCGGGAGATAAAATACCTTCAGAACATATCCCAAAATGGGAAACCCGTGTGTCTTTACCCAGCTAAAAAGTGGTGTGTTACACCTCTGACAATAAGAAAACCTCCCAACCAGAGAATTCATCGCTATGGTAGCTTCTTCCTCCAAGCCGATATCATCCCCCAAAATAATTTTCCTTCTAGTCCGGTTAGGAGGCCACGGTTTCTTAGCAATAAATCTCTGAGGAACTGTCTTAGGAGAAGTTACTACAGTGTTGCCAGCGGGATGTGTTATTCCATTGTCAAGACGCTGGCGGAAATCTCTAACCACATTGCAAACAACAGGATCTTATGCAGATCAACCCGAAATATGACTAGCAAAAGGTGGTAAGCCCTTTCGGCAAGGTGGTGAAGAGTCCGAAAGAGGCGACGGTTCCGAGGGAAATAAATTTCGGGCAATGAGGTGTCCTAAGTTTAAATGCGAAGTGGGTGGATCGAAGAGACTCACCCTCTCCTAGGCCTCCTCGTCAGTTGCACTCATAAGTGCATTGATGGCCTCCTCTGTCATGGAAGCTCACTAGAAACAAGTAGAATACACCACCTATCTCCCACAGTAATCTCCTTGGGGGGGGGG
>JASDQU010101744.1:248125-265642 GCA_032191745.1 Picea mariana | reverse complement strand
GAGAGTGTGCGCGCGTCTTACCATCTGTGCTATCCCATGGGGCTATTAGATTTGGTACCTAACAAACCTTGAGTTCTCTTAATCACATCAATACCAAAAGCATCTTTATTTCAAAGTTACTCAATAATATGTGATTATTGTCCCAATCACATTTTGCATTCTCCTTCATGTAGGGCATGGGAAATTGCATGAACTTCTCATGTTAAGGGAGGCATGGGTTATGAGAATATATTATACGCTCTCTTATAGTGATAATTTACCATGAACAACAACACTAATGATTTGAAAAACAAATATTTTATTGTGTGGTTTCAAGAGAATAAAGAGTGACCTCAAATTTCTAATATAGAGAAAGCTTGGCTAAGGAACTGAAGCCCTAATTTTATCCATTTTTCATCAACACGATCATTAATCAAGGATGGATATTTATACATTTTATATTTTTGTATAAGTGTGTTTCTAAGACTTCGTTTATATGGAGAATAACTCTCATAGTCTTGGCCTCTTCCTTTTATTTTCCAATTGGTGCATGTTGTTGTTAAGTGCACTCTATAGATTAGTATCAGTGACCACAATATAGGGTCATAGCATCGTCATTATCTTCTAGTCTCAAACACGTTATTGTTAGTTTTCTTAATTGATTAATATTAATGTTGAATTGGTTGAATTATTTTTTTATATGAATGTGGATGGGTTATAGGTTTTTTTAATAATGATTTTTATATTATAATGTAATATTTTTTAAATATATCTATAAAATTTATTATTAATAAATTAATATTTTTATTATTAAAAAAATTATTATATGCAAAGTATAAATTAATATTTTTATTATTAAAAAAAAATATTATATGCAAAGTTAGTTCAAAGTATATTATAGTAATGTCTAGGTCATTGTTGTTGATGTGTATAGGTTATGTATGTATTAGCTCAAAGTATATTATGGTAATGTCTTAGTCATTGTTGTTGATATGCATAGGTTATGTATTGGTGTATGCTATGTTGTGTTATTTAAAGTAAATTGACTTTGTTAAGGTTAATAGTAAAAATTAGAAAAAGTAATTTTTATATGAATATGGGTGGGTTATAAGTTTTTTTTAATAATAATTTTTATATTATAATATAATATTTTTTAAATATATCCATAAAATTTAAGATTAATAAATTAATATTTTTATTATTAAAAAATAAATCTTATATGGAAAGTTAGTTCAAAGTATATTATAGTAATATCTTGGTCATTGTTGTTGATACGTGTATAGATTATGTATGTATTAGCTCAAAGTATATTACAGTAATGTCTTGGCCATTGTTGTTGATATGTATAGGTTATGTATGTATTGATGTATGGAATGTTGTGTTATTTAAAGTAATTTGACTTTGTTAAGGGTTAATAGTAAAAATTAGAAAAATTTAATTAAAAAAAAATCTTAAATTTGATAAGAATTTGGGGATAATGATTTTAGTTTATTTTAAGTGATATAATTTGTTAGAATTAAAAAAAAAAAAAGATAGAACTTTGCTTAGCTTAAAAAAAGAGTGAATCAAGATAGAACTTTGTTTATAAGTATTTTAGACTATTTTAAGAAGATTCGATTTATTAGAATTTCAAAAAAATGAATAAATGAAAATAAAATTGTCTAATTTAAAAAATAAACTTATTAGAAAAATTGAGTTTATCCATTTTTTTAATTCACTTTATAAAAAATAATCATCCTTTTTTATCATTCAAAAAATAAAAAAAGCATAAAAAATGATTATAAAACCATATTAATAATGCAATAAGAAAAATAAAAAATATAAAAATTGATTTTTTTTTTTTTAAGTAAAAGGTAGGTCCTATTATATTATAACTTCAGAAAAAAGATTACATATGACACACAGGTGCTAGTTGTCCTGCCTGTGTAGGAAACCAGGACAACTGGTCTCCCCATAGTAGCATGCAAAATCAAAGAGTTCATGGTGCCACCCTGCCCGTAGGAAACCAGGGTATGTATCCATAATTAACAACATTCCAGTTCCAGTGAGGTCTGTTCTAATGCTAACCATGCTATCAACTAAAGAGTTACAACTCTGGTAAACAACTACAGAAAACAATTTGGAAATCATGCAAAACAGAAAGACCTATTTCCCGGAGTCCTCATGAGCGTCCATCGCTTTTCCATCACTGGCTGGGATGACATACGACTGAGCACAAGTTGGGCATTGTCGCCGAGGAGTAGTGTTGGAATAGGCCGCATAAAGCATGTCCAAGCATTGGCTAACGTAGACTGCTCTGAAGATTTGATCGTCGACCAGGCTTCGAACTTCAAATATCAACTGCAGATGCTCCGAGTGTAGGAGAGTTGGTGAGGGCGGCGTCTGCGGCTTGTCGTCCATTTCCTGTCGTCCCAACGGCTCCTTGTTTGGCTGCGGTTCTATGGTGGTGTCTCCCGGTGATTCCTCCTCGACCAAACAGGTGGTGGTCTCTTTGTTGTATGCTACGCAGGGGCCTGAGGTGTTTTTTGAGTGGAGCAGTGCTTCTGAATCAACAATACATGTCGGGGGGTTCCAATTGTCTGGATCAATGAACATCTTGCTCTCTGAAAAGTCTGGTGGGAGCTCCATGTCCGGGTCTTCTTCTACAAAGGTTCTGAGGGGCGAGCTTTCTACCGTATTCACCCGACGTCGCCTTTGCTTAGCCATGGTCACATCCCTCTCAAAATTCCTGTGTCTCTTCCTTCTGGAGTCGGCTGCATACCAATCGGCTCCCCTGCGGGGCTTCCCTCTCACCCTCGGCATGACAAGAGCCAGGATCAATGCCAAAACGCTGAGAGCACTGCTGCTATGGTGGTCTCTTTGTTGTATGTTGCGCAGGGGCCTGAGGTGTTTTTTGAGTGGAGCAGTGCTTCTGAAACAACAATACATGTCGGGGGGTTCCAATTGTCTGGAACAATGAAAATCTTGCTCTCTGAAAAGTCCGGTGGGAGCTCCATGTCTGGGTCTTCTTCTACAAAGGTTCTGGCGGGCGAGCTTGCTACCATATTCACCCGACGTCGCCTTTTCTTGGCCATGGTCATAGCCTGCTCAAAATTCCTGTGTCTCTTCCTTATGGAGTCGGCTGCATACCAGTCGGCTCCCCTGTGGGGCTTCCCTCTCACCCTCGGCATGACAAGAGCCAGGATCAATGCCAAAACGCTGAGAGCACTGTTGCTATGGTGGTCTCTTTGTTGTATGTTGCGCAGGGGCCTGAGGTGTTTTTTGAGCGAAGCAGTGCTTCTGAATCAACAATACATGTCGGGGGGTTCCAATTGTCTGGAACAATGAACATCTTGCTCTCTGAAAAGTCCGGTGGGATCTCCATGTCCGAGTCTTCTTCTACAAAGGTTCTGGGGGGCGAGCTTGCTACCGTATTCACCCGACGTCGCCTTTGCTTGGCCATGGTCACAACCCGCTCAAAATTCCTGTGTCTCTTCCTTCTGGAGTCGGCTGCATACCAGTCGGCTCCCATGCGGGGCTTCCCTCTCACCCTCGGCATGACAAGAGCCAGGATCAATGCCAAAATGCTGAGAGAACTGCTGCTACCCCACTGCTCGGGAGGCTTTGGACGCACACTAAAACTTCTGATAAGGCGGCCGGAGGCATAAATTGTAGTTGCAACCATTAAAGCCAAGAGCTTAATGCTCTGGCTAATCGACCTGTGATCACTCGTGCAAGGCCTCATCGGAGAACGGAGGCTGACGGAGATAGTGCACTTCATAAATTGTTGAGTGTGTGGTGAGAGCCATTATAAATGACCTCTCCCACTTCACCTCCACGTGCCTCACCTATACCGCGTGTCACCCCATCCGGGGAATATAAAAATTGATTATAAAACCATATTAATAATGCAATAATTTCATAAAAATAAAAAAATAAAAAAATTGATTATAAAACCGTATTAACAAGGGTTGCATGACAATGCAGTCTCTGCCTAGTTAGTTGGGAAATACATGTTGAACAATGAAACTTAATATAACTAAATGCACAAGTAATAAATATTTTTTTATCAAAAGATAATAATTGAGGGTTGTTTGTTATTCAAAATGTATAATGAACCGTAAGCTAAGATGAATGGAACTTTAATATTCATAAATATAATAAATATATTATAAATATAATATAAATATAAAAATAATTAATATATTAGATAATAAATATAATATAAATATAATAATGCATAATAATAAATACATAGTACAACTTTTTAAATTTAGATGTGGTGATTGGTGATTATGTAATTAATTCTATATATTGAAAGACGTGAAGAGAGCAATAACACTTCAATTCTATCAACCAATTAAAAATGAGAAACACAAATATTTTTATTATATCTAAAAATATATATTTGTTTTCCTATGTTAAACATTACATTGCATACAAAAATTTATGATAAAAGGCAAATTAATGTTACATCAAAAGTAAACTCATTGCTATAGTCCCATGACAAGAACTAATAATATAATAAGTTCATTGTTTTAATAAAGGCTTAAATATTTCATTGTTTTAATAAAAATTTGAGTATTTCATTACGAGGTAAGAAAGATCTTCAAAATAAAAAAATAGATTATAAAACCATATTAATAATGCAATAAGTTCATTGTTTTAATAAAGGTTTGAGTCTTTTATTGCGAGGTAAGGGAGATCCTCAATTATTGGTTATGAAAATTGAATTCAAAATGTTATATGATTTAAAGTATGATAGTGAGGTAAGAGATATTAATTATGATTATGAAAATTGAATTAAATTTTCATATGGAAATATTTTGGTCAATTGTATTCCAAATGTTCTATGATTTAAAATATGATAGATAGTTTCAGTTAATTTTCAAAAAGTTTGAAAATTCTAAACTATTAATATTATTTAATATTATACAAGTTATGGATTGATGAAAGTAATATTATATGAAAATTGAATTAAATTTGCACATGGAAATATTTTGGTTAGTTGTATTCCAAATGTTATATGATTTAAAATATGATAAATAATTTTAATTAATTTTCAAAAATTTGATAATTCTAAACTATTAATACTATTGTATAAGTTATGGATTGATGATGGTAATATTATTGTACAAGTTATGGATTGATGATGGTAAGCTTTTGGATCATTTCCTAATTTTCTTATAATTATATCATTTTAGATTTTGTTTTCATGAATAGTGGTCAATGAATGAAGATGAGTATGGATTGATGATGGTAGCTTTTTAGATCATTTTCTAATTTTCTTATAATTATATCATTTAAATTTTGTTTTGTTGAATATTGGTTAATGAATGAAGATGAGTACTTATTTTTTTTAATATTTGTATAAGTGTGTATGTGACATTTTAGGTTTATATAAAGCATAATTATAGTCTTGGTTTTTTTGGTTGATTTTTCTTATTGTAAGTGAATATAATCCAAAAAATGTAGGGGCTAAATTTCATTCATAAGATAATTTTTAATGTTTTTTTTTCAAAAACATATTTTCAATTTTTATTTCTTTTTCAAAGTTATTTTATTTTACTTAAAAATTTATCAAAATTTTCTAGAAACTATATAAAATTATTAGAAATTTGAATATTTTTACAAAATATTATCAAATATTTAATGATTGGCATTTTAAGAAATAGTAAGATTGGTGAGGGGTTTTACACTCTAAGGTAAGTATGGATCTTTAAAATTCCCCCTCATGTAATCTTTCTGAATATTTTTCTAAACATGTTGTACATCACATCACATAAATGGAATAGATCATGTTGTAGTTCATAAATGTTGTTGTAGTGGGGTAAGGGAGATGTTTAATTCCTTCCTTTCCCAACATGAAGTTGACATGTGAAATTTTCAAAAATATTTAAATGTTGAACATAAATAAAATATTTCAATGTCCACCTTAAGTAAAATATTTTTATATCAACTTACACACACATGTTGATGTATGTATGTGTGTAAAGCAATATTATCTATCTATAAATATAGATAGATAGATAGATAGATAGATAGATAGATAGAAATTGAAAGTAAACAAGTTTTTATGATTAAAATATTTCAAGACTGTGCTACTTACTATGAGAAGCTACATGTGCAATTCATTTTTTTTAACCCACTTTGTAAAAAAAAAGACTTGTTATTATTCAAGGATTATAAAAATTGATTATAATGCAATATTAATGATGTAATAAGTCAATTTTTTTGACAAAGATCTAAGTCCTTCATTGTGAGGTAGAGAGAACACACCTCAATTATGGTTATGTAATTATTTTTTTGTTTGTTAGAAATGCCCGTCACTTGCAGGGGCATCTAAGTTGTCAAAATTACTCGAGGATCACACCCCGCACCAACCCTTAACATGATTGGATTTTGGGGTGTCTCCTTCTGACTAAACACACCCTAAGGATATTGCAATCAGGTTAGTTAACAAACGAAACTCAAAGCTTAACCGATTAAGCTAGCAAGAATTGACATGGTTATGCAAATTGAATTAAGTTTCCATGTACAAATTGTTTTAACAAAGTGCATTCAAAATGTTATGATTTAGATCATTTTTATTTAAAATATGTAACATTGTTTACGAGTAATTTTAATTTTGAAAAAGTTTAATAATTAATTTTATGGCATCTTCATTAGTTTGGTATAATTTGATCAATTTATTTATTTTTTAAATAGTTTGAATTTGTTTAAATAACTATTTTCATATCATTTTTAGTTGTGACGATGAAGGTGTTTACCATTTCATCTTCTTATATTAATAAGTTAATATGTTACAAAGTTAGTCATATAAACACTACGTTGAATATAGAAATTGAAAAAGAAAATGAGAAATCATAAAAACATACAAAATTTATAATATTAATCATCTCATAAATTATTAAAATAAAAATATGTAGAATTGGTTACATCAAAATCAAAACATTACTTGGGAAATTACAATGACATTTTATTTTTTATTTTTTAGTAAAGAAAAGTCAACAATGACATGTGAAATTTGCCACATCTTACTCTTAGAAAAATTCATATTAATTTTATTTTTTTTAAAATAAATATAAAGAGATTTATTTCCCATCCATGACCTCTTTGACCAGAAACATTGAATAACTTTATAAAATAACCTCTTTGACCAGAAACATTGAATAACTTTATAAAAATATAGTTAAATGTTTTTTAAAACATCATTTTTATAATTAAATATGATGGAAATGAAAGTGTCATTAAGATTTTTGTTAGCGAAGAGATCTTCATTAGTAATTATATTATGAAATTGAGCAAAAGTGTGTCTTATAATATTAATTGTAGATTGAGTTAAAAGGAAATGGTGTTCATCCTTAATTTCAATTATATTACACATTTTATAAACTTTCTTATCTTAAAATAATTTTGAGTTAGTCAAACAACTAATTTCACTATAAAAATGATAAACATCGATCATGCTTTTGAAAATATTAATTTTTTATTTTAATCTCATAATGTGTGTGGAGAATATTTTTTATTTTTTACACCCACAAACCGCATCTAAGAAGAAAACTTTATTTTACGATATTTTGGACCATACAATGCATTTTTGTAGGTGTACCTTCAAGACACTTTATTCATATCGTTCAAAGGAATCCTTTTTTCACATAAAATACCCACAACAATCGACTTGACATTTTAACTACCCAAAGGGCTTGCATATCCTTTATTTCCCTAGGAATATGTTTGTTTTAATGTTTTACATTAATCTATATGTTTTAGATATTTATATTAAATTAAGTAATTCATTTAGAAATTTATATTAAATTAATTGATTAGAAAACTTGAAATGTTTGAAAAGAAATATAAGCACACCTTCCTCTTAAAAGATATAATTAAATAAACAATGATGAGAAAAATAATAAAGAAACAATGACTAGAAAACAAATTTATATTAAATTAATTGAGTAAATAATTTAAAATGATTGAAAAAAAAATTAAGCGCACTTTCCTAGCAAGAAAAAATTCAAGCACACTTTCTTAGTAAGAAATAGAATGAAGAAAATATAAATATAAATATCATATATTAAATCATATTTATCTGTTTTGAAATTGTTTTTACTACATAAATATATATATTTTTGTTTGTTAGAATTTTTCTTTTGCAGGGTTAACATTTTTAATTATTGGTTAAAAAACCACAATTCGAGGGTATTTAAGCTGTCAAAATCACTCAGGGATTGTACTTGGCTTGAGTCACACCAATTCTTAATATGGTTGGATTTTTGGGTGTCTCCTCCAGACTAAACTTACCGTAAGGGTATTGAACTTGGATCGCCTAGAAAACAAAACCCACACCTTAACCGATTGAGGCTAGAGGGAATTGACTACTACATAAATACTTATCTATATAAAAAGTTTTATTTTAAAATTGACTAAGTGCCTCTCTTTATAAATAAACTAGTGTTAATGAATAATTCATTAATCAAAACACTACCAACACGATTCTCTAAATGTATTCATGGTTCCTTCCTAGCCAAAACATACCAGAGTTTATTAAAAATCATATGGAAAGGCATCACGAAAAACATACCAACGTTTGTTAAAAATTCTAAGAAAAGGCACCACAAAGATATGAGGGATTTAGTCTACAAAATTGAAATGTAATCCAAAGCAGAATGTGAACTAAGCAAATGTAATGTAGAGAAGAACATCAAATAAGTATTGATATGGGATGAGGATAGCTTCTCTTCTCGATCCATAATTGAGGGACTAGGAGTCCACATAACTCACTGACACAGATTCATACCACATAATTTAAATGGTTACTGATTTGCAATTCGAATGTGTTGACATATTAATTGAGTCTTTGTTTACACATTATGAATTAAGTGTTTGAGCATGAAATCCAAAGTGTCAAGGTCTTGGGTAAGATGCCAAATTGCTTGGGATTAGAGGGTGCTTTGTTTTAATTGTCATTGAACAGTTTGCACTTCTCCAATAGAAACCCTAGTGTTTAGTCAAATTCCCAATTACACAGTTATACAAAGAACGGGTCACATACCAATACAACAATGAGTTTGTTTGGTTGTATCATGGTAATGCTCAACACATACATAGACTCAGTAAATATAATAAATGAAGTTTAGATTGCAAATGATGAGTCAAAATAAAATCCAGATGAAGAAATTTGTAACGCCCCCGACCATCAACCCACTTGCCGGGTAATGCTACTACGTAGAATAACACTTATATATATAGATGAATTTAAATGACTTAACACATTTAAATAAATAGTACAGAGTAAACACATGATTACTGCTAACATACAGAAGTAATGGAATTAACAGTAATTCATAATTGCAACGAAATACATGATAATACTGCAAGCATCACAAACATGCATTTTAATTGAAATTAAACACAGGCATATACTTATCTTTGAAACTGTATTAACTCCACCAACTACCTGCAGACCTTCCACAAAACTCCTAGCCTTAGACCATGCTGCTCGTCATGCTCAGAAGTGGGTCACCCCCGAGCTGGGACCAAGCTCCACCCAAGGAAAGGGAACCCTAGACTAGGCTGAAGTTACAGGAAAATTGCACAGAGCAAGCGAAAGGATTATCTCGAGGAGCCTTCTTACGCCCACTACTCACGGAATCTCATTCCCCACATGCTTGTTCCACCTAGGAGTATACACCTTCACAAGCACAGTCCATCATTTCTTCAACTCCCTCTCTCGGTCTCAGAAATAGGCCGGATCATGAATTCTCATAGCTCTGTAGCTGGTGTTGGACTCTCTCTATGAGAAAACCACTTCCCAATAGACTCTCTCACCTAGAGAAAGTTGCTCACAAGCCTGACAACCTTCCTCTTTTACCACAACCACCTCCCTCACCTGGAGAGAGTGTTGCACACAGGCCTGACAACCTACTTCTTCAGCTCCCTTCCAGCATAAGGAGGACAACAACAAGCTCAACAAGGAACAAATGATGGTGGAAAGCCACACTCATACAAGGAACTGCAAGGCAACGACATCAAATAACTATGATACACACGACATAGACAGAGACGAGACATTCGGGCTTCACAGAAGGCGTGGATTGGCTTCACGGATTTGATTCTCAGAGGTGCATGGCTATGCATAGGTCCAACGCAGGGACCAAACGAGTACTTGGGAAAGGATTCCAGCAAACTCAGGTGAAGTATCATGGAATGGGTGCACGGGTATGCAATTGCATATGCAGATCCAAACAATTTAGACAACAGATGGAAGAATGGGGAATGAACCCCCATCACGGTGCGGAGATGCCTGATTTATGCACCCTGCTCTATAGCTAGGGTGCATAAATTATTGTACGTGGGAAAAACGAGCATCTTCTCGATGTTTCTAGAAGGAGAAACTTCTATGGTGAGGTGGCCTCCGAACGGTTTGGATCTTACTCACTTTCAAGATTCAATGAGATCATTCTAACCTCCTCACCTTATCCTCTTCAGCTTATAAAAGGAGAGGATCTCTCATGGAGAAAGTTAGTTGGATTGAGCTTGAGATTGTTAGCTTGGTTAGACTAGCTTTGAGCATGCTTTTCTGATTTCAAGCTCATTAAAAAATGAAACTAGCTTTGAGCATGCTTTTCTGATTTCAAGCTCATTAAAAAATGAAACCAGCTTTGAGCATGCTTTTCTGATTTCAAGCTCATTAAAAAATGAAACCAGCTTTGAGCATGGTTTTTTGATTTCAAGCTCATTAAAAAATGAAACCAACTTTGAGCATGTTTTTTCTGATTTCAAGCTCATTAAAAAATGAAACAGAGCTTATGAGCATAGTTCTTGTTTCTGTGTCAAGCTCATTAAAAAATGAAACAGAGGTCTAGGGATTGAACCTGGATTCGAGAGCATAGTTCTTGTTCCTGTGTCAATCTCGTTAAAAAATGAAATAGATTTTCCCCTCTCTGATTGATTCAAGTACTTTGTTACGTATAGTATTTGAAGCTTCTTTTCATCCTCATGTGTCGTTGGACGAATCGAATCTTGGGGGGCAATGCTTTCAGCCTCTGGACTTCATGTTGAAGTTGAGCCACTAGCTTCTTAAGATGGGGGCTAAGTACCAACCATCCCGGTATAATGCGTTGGGAAGTCTCAAGCATAGTTTCCTATGGTTCAAGCTTGTGTAAAAATAAAATCTATCCCAAGCATATTTTTGTTTCATTTTAAAGCTTGCGTAAAAATGAAAACAATCACGAGCTTAGTCTTTTTTCTTTCTCATGCTTGTAAATACATGAGAATAAGTTACCGAGCTTATTGTTTGTTATTTCTTGTTCTCGTAAATCAATGAGAATGTAACTGACTATACTTTTATCACTTTTTCAGACTCGTAAAGGTTATACGAAAAAAGAACCCCCTTGAGTTCCCTTTAAGCTCTTTTCAGATTCTCTAAACATGAAAAAATTGTCGAGTGACCTTATTCTTTTCACGCTCGTAAAAGTATTTGAAGAAAACATTTGATGGGCGGTAGATTATCACTTTTTCGGTCTCATCAAATTAACTTACGAAAAAGGAACTTGTGGAGTCCTCTTTAAGTGTTTTTCGGACTCTCTAAACATGAAAAACCCTCGAGTTTTCTCTCTTTGGACTCGTTAAACAAACATCAAAAGGCCCATATGGGACCGAACCACTCCTTCCTAGGGTTCGTTAAACATACTCCAAGGGACTCATCCGAGGGATGATATTACATTACAAGCATATGCTATCCTCCTCAAGCTTGTGTAAAAATAAAGAGGTACTCGCCAGAAATGGTGGGGGAAAAATTGGGAAATAAATGCATCTAAACATTTATTCTATGGAAGAGTCACCTTTGAACATGACACTCTTTTGCTTGCTTTGTGTCTAGGTTGGAAAATATGCTTGTCTCTTGATCATACCCCTTTCTAAGATTATCCATTGGTCTATGATCCCTGTTGTTGAGTCAGTTTTTCCAAGACAGTTGTTGTGTCGTCAATATGTTTAAAAAGAAGTTTAACCCAAAAATCCTTCTATTGCATCGGCCTTTTCTGTAGTCCTTAAGCCTTCTATTGCATCGGCCATCCCTGAGTCAGTCCTTAATCACTTATTATTCTGATCTACTTCAAATCTTGTTACCCGTTTCATGTCATTGATGGGGGATACATTAAGGCCCTCCTATGACAGGTCTTTTCCTGTTGACTTCAACTCATTATCCAGGAATTAGACTTAGAAACTAATTGGTACCTTGGAACTTTCATGCCTTAATGGAAGGTTTCCTCTCTTTTGACAGTGGGTTTTCATTATTGACCCATGATCGGAAGATTCCGTTGAGTGTTCGACGTCATCTTATTGATTCAAATTCGTTGGATTGTACTGGAGTACCTTGGGAGTCAATGACATTAATGGTGATTTTCCCTCGCACTTGTTAATGGTATTCACTAATGACCGGTAATCAAGTGGTTTCTATCATGTTCAACTTCAGTACATGTATTCACATGGTTAGATTCGTACTGTAGAGTGATGGAGATGAAGATTGTGTAAAAATTAAACCAGGTTCAAGCATAGTTTTGGCTAGTTTTAAGCTTGTGTAAGAATAAAATCTATCCCAAGCATAGTTTTGTTTCGTTTTAAAGCTTGCGTGAAAATGAAAACAATCATGAGCTTAGTCTTTGTTCTTTCTCATGCTCATAAATACATGAGAATAAGTTACCGAGCTTAGTCTTTGTTCTTTCTCATGCTCATAAATCAATGAGAATGTAACCAAGTATACTTTTATCACTTTTTCAGACTCGTAAAGGTTATATGAAAACTGAACCCCCTGGAGTTCCCTTTAAGCTCTTTTCAGACTCTCTAAACATGAAAAGATTGTCGAGAGACCTTGTTCTTTTCACGCTCATAAAAGTATTTGAAGAAAACATTTGATGGGCGGTAGATTATCACTTTTTCATTCTCATCAAATTAACTTACAAAAAAGGAACTTGTGGAGTCCTCTTCAAGTGTTTTTCAAACTCTCTAAACATGAAAAACCCTCGAGTTTTCTCTCTTTGGACTCGTTAAACAAACATTGAAAGGCCCATATGGGACCGAACCACTCCTTCCTAAGGTTCGTTAAGCATACTCCGAGGGACTCATCTGAAGGATGATCTTACATTACAAGCATATGTTTTCCTCCTCAATCTTGTGTAAAAAAAAAGAGCTACTCGCCATAAATGGTGGGGAGGGGAATTGGGAAAGAAATGTATCTAAACCTATATTCTATGGAAGAGTCACCTTTGAACATGACACTCTTTCACTTGCTTTGTGTCTCGGTTGGAAAATCTACTTGTCTCTTGATCATACCCCTTTCTAAGATTATCCATTGGTATGTGATCCCTGTTGTTGAGTCAATTTTTCCAAGACAGTTGCCGTGTCGTCAATATGTTCAAAAATAATTTCAACCTAGAAAGCCTTCTATTGCATCGGCCTTTTCTGTAGTCCTTAAGCCTTTTATTGCGTCAGCCATCCCTGAGTCAGTCCTGAATCACTTATTATTTTGTTCTACATCAAATATTGTTACCTGTTTCATGTCATTGATGGGGGATACATTAAGGACCTCCTCTGACGGGTCTTTTCCTGTCGAATTCAACTCATTATCCAGGAATTAGACTTAGAAACTAATTGGTACCTTGGAACTTGCATGCCTCAATGGCAGGTTTCCTCACTTTTGACAGTGGGTTTTCATTATTGACCCCTGATCGGAAGATTTCTCTAAGTGTTCGACCTCATCTCATAGATTCACATTCATTGTATTGTACTAGAGTACCTTGGGAGTCATTGATATTAATGGTGATTTTCCCTCACACTTGTTAACGATATTCACTAATGACCAGTAATCAAGTGGTTTCTACCATGTTCGACTTTAGTACATGTATTCACATGGTTAGATTTGTACTATAGAGTGATGGAGATGAAGACCCTGAATCTTTTTAATAGATTCAGGTTGCATTGGAGTATATTCAAATTGTACTGCTGCATAGATCCGCATTGTATGTCTCGTGGCTATGTTCAAATTTGAGTCTTTAACACATAGATCCATAATGTATTTTTGGTGGCTATGTTCAAATTTGAGTCATATTGGCATGGATCCATAGTGTATGTTTGATGGCCATGACCTATCTTACTTGACATGGATCTTCACATGTCGACATTTATGCTTTGAGTCATTTTTATTCCGAGTATGGGAATGCCTACCTAAATGATGATATATTATTTTAATGTATTTCCTTGTTTGTTGGCAGGTTTTCCGACCGATGTGTTCCTTGTTCCCCACACACACTCGACAAAGTATTTCATATATCACTTTGTTCTAACTTAATACTTTTAGGGGCTCTCTGTTACACATTATTTTTATCATCCCTATGACCGTTAATGATGTAAACCTATATGTTGCCTTCAGAGGGGTCAGTGGCCTGAATTCCTGAAGAAAGAAGGGAGAAGAACTTTGCCTGAGAGAAGAAATTGTATTTTCCTTTGTAAAAACCCTATTAAGGAGGATTTCCGCAGGCTACACTATACACAGGGTGTAGAGATGCTTGATTTTTGCACCCTGATCTAAATCTAGACTGCGACGTTTCTGCAGACTGCACTAAAGCTAGGGTACGAAAATTCATGTACATGAGAAAAACGAGCATCTTCTCGATGTTTCTAGAAGGAGAAGCTTCTATGGTGAGGTGGCCTCCAAACAGTTTGGATCTTACTCACTTTCATGATTCAGTGGGAGCATCCTAACCTCCTCACCTTATCCTCTTCAGCTTATAAAAGGAGAGGATCTCTCATGGAGAAAGTTAGTTGGATTGAGCTTGAGATTGTTAGCTTGGTTAGATTGGCTTTGAGCTTTGCTTTGTCAAGATAGAGTGTGAGTAACTATCGGATCCATAGTCTCATAATCCTTGGAGCAATAAGTGTGTGGGAAGAAAGGAACTATTGGAAGGAACCTAACAACATCAAGGCATCTGGTTGTATCTTTCTTCCACATTCTTTAATAGAGATATACTTTTCTTTCCTATATGAATGTTATTTGTTCATATTGTATGATTCCTTGATCACGTACATAGTTTCATATCAAATAGACTCTGTTATTCTTGTCTTTGTTGGCTTGTGTCCCTTTAGATATATTTCTCCAAAAGCCTTATGACAGAGCTTGGATTGCATTGGTGAAGTTGGATCTTCGATATTTAAAAGGTATGTTCTAGATTCATTTCTCATTTGATAATTGAAATCTAAGGAAAGAGTAGTGTATTGTCTTGTTTTGTTCTAGTTTCATAGTGAATCTAGGGGGATTGATTTGTGTTCGCACTTAACAATTAGCCCGATAACAACCACTTTGGAATAATAATAAATTATTATTCCCAAGGAATTAAGCCCCTGATCTTAGCCCCTCTTTCCAACCTTCCATCCCCCTTTCCCTTGCCCACCTTGTGGAAGCTTAGTCCCCCATCACTCTTTCTTCGTGGTCGGTTTGCACGCAACAATGTTTAATATTTATTAATGTTCTGCATAATTACATATATAAAATCAGGCTCATGGCCTTTAACACTTAGGCTCTCCGGCCCAATAAACACATAAGCCTACCAACTTATCAATACTCGGTTCACCAGCCTACAAAACATGATTACAATTCATAATACAACTAGGGCACTACCGGGGGATATTACAAAATAAGCTCATGTATATAGACAATGGACAATATGCTGAGGATCAAGGTGATTTTTCCCATAATGATTCACCTCATTTTAATGCATATCAACTTCATGCCTTCTGTAGGTAACTATTGTCATACATAGTTAGTGAAAGGACCAATGAATGAGTTGTGATAAATGAACCAACTATGGAATATGGTTTCCATGGTGTGCACCTAGCTAAGAACTCAAATTTCTATGCTATCTACAATGATGAATATGTTGGACACACCTACCACACTTAGAGGGGGGGTGAATGAGTGTGGGGCTCTTTTTCCCAAAACTTCCCTCTTGCACAAAAACTCATCAATTAGCATTCAACATTTATTCATTACCCATTGTTGTCATTTATAACCAGTTATATGTGAGCACATATTAGCAACATATATAAAAAATATATCATCAACAAGTCATCACCACAATGAACACAAAGAACACAAGATGTATGTACAATTTTCTTTTTATTACAGACTACAATCCTTGGGGTTTATCAGCAACAACTGTATAGAGTACAGATCTACAAGAGCATCAGCTCTATATGCAAGACTCAGCTTGCATTCTCAGCACCAATTGAGATGAGGCAACAATCCTCAACATATATCAATCTGTACCATAAACAAGAGCATCAACCATGCACCAACCTGTGCCAAACAACCTGTAATCAACCTGTACCATAAACAAGTGCATCCAACCATGTACCAAGTATATACCAATCATGTGTCAACCACTCATAAACAATGACTCATCAATATTTACCAACATCATCAACTATACACCTCATGTATGTGTCAACTCATCAACTGCTTGTCTCAACCATGACTAGTTTTGGATTAGTCAACAACGCTAACTTGAAATAATCATAACTTTGTACCTGTACTGAATGAAGATCTGAAACTGATATACAATGTTCTTTAGTGTGTTTTATGAAATTCCTCCAAGTGGCACTACTTGGAACCTCTTATAAAAGGAGTTATAGCAAACATGGCATACCTTGCTGAATTCTGGCTTATTCTAGAGAGCGACCTTGTAGAGCGTGCCTCACACAAAATATTTCATGAATAGATATGAAACTATCAAAAAGAATACTAAAGACTGTAATATAACCAACACAATTGGTCTCATTGAATTTGGATCTATTATGAAGAAGTTATGATGTTTTTACCTGAAACACCTAATTTTTACTAGTTTCAGGACTAGCCACAAACCCTATTTTCCACGGAGTGTAAATCCCAAAATACAACGACCCACAAGCTGAAATTTTAACCACGGATACTTGGCTATGTTTTCTCACTTGCATAGCAATTTCAGAATCTGAATCATTATAGAAAAAAAAGTTATAGCAAAAATGGTGAGATGACCTGTAAATAACATACCTTAGAAAGCACCATCAAAAGAATTTATCCTTCCTTGCATTTCGGCCTTCTTTTCTTCACTTTCCTTAGCATTTCGGCTTAGATATCCTTGGTTACCTCAGTCACCTATAGATATTCAATATCCTCAAGTGTTCCACACCAAAAATGCTCAAGAATCTCTCACAAGAAGCTCTCCATCAATACTCCAAAATACATTCCCACAAGAAGCTCTCCATTGATCCACAAAAAAGATGATCTACAAGAGACCATTGCTATCTTATTTATACTTTCATCCTTTAGGTCACTTAACCCATTTTTTGGTCACTTAAATCATTTCTAGGTCACTTAACCTATTTTCCTTATTTTAGGGTTAACCACTTTCCATAAATAGAAAGTTCTCCAATACTTTAACATTTAAATATTCCTTCTTGATTTTGTCACCTTACTTTATCATTTCTTGATTTTGTCACTTCTCTTGATTATTTAAATAATCC
>JASDQU010101744.1:191032-229097 GCA_032191745.1 Picea mariana | reverse complement strand
ATTTTTCCAACAATGCATCATATACCAATGGAACCACATCGATCCATCTTCATCATGTATCAATGAAAACTCATTGATCCATCTTCATCTATGCATTCTCATCAAGGAAAATACATATTATATTACATAAATCATCAATCAATCAATCCTTTGACATCAATCAATCAAACCATTGACATTAATGACAACATGATCCAACAGAATATCATTCTCATCTCATCACTACGAAATTAACAAAACCAGAGAAACAATTTGGGAGTTGTGGTGGTAATACTTAGTGACAATATCCATCACACAAGGTGTATAAGAAATTAATAAACCCGCAAGAGCCATGAAATCAAAACATTTACACGCATATTTCACATTTAACAAGAACTTTTATTATGTTCGGGAGAAAATTAAAAATGGGTGAGTCATACACAGACTATGTGTATTGTTACTCACTATGAAGAGAAAAATTGCAGCATGCCATGGCTCAGAGACACCTTCACTTAGAGTGAACAGGCACATTAACTCCTTCATCTACTAAACCTCAAGCAGACTACCCACTTCCAACTCTAACTTATGTTAATGGCCTTCCCTATTTATCCTTTCTTTTCCTTCTTCATTACATCCTTCATTCTTTTAATGCGCTATCTTTGGAAGGCCAACCATCACATTGTTCGTTTCCACTTCCAATTTTTCCAAAAAAGACAAAATGAAATGAAAAATATAATTACAAGTTTATTATAATTTTACAACAGAATTTAGGCAAGTATACAATTTGGATCACACCTCCACACTTGTAGAATTTTGGTCCCCAAAAGCTTTAAATCCTTCAATTTTCTTCTTTTCCTATCATCAAGCAGACTCCGACAAATCTCAAAGAAAGGATTTCTATGTTGTAGGATGGAAGATAAGAGTTTAGCATGTGCTACTTTTGGCATAATCTTGTTGTCCTTCTCATGGTTTTGGATGACATTCAGTGATATAATAGGTCATTGGGAAACCACTGCTCCTTGGGTTGCAAGTTCCAACATCTCCTCTTTCCCCTTGACCTTGACTCTCCAATATATCTTCTTAGTTGTCCGATTCTTGGGATGGAGTTATGGGTGAAGCCTCCAACATTTGGCCTCCCAATGTCTAGTCAATATGCAATACTTGCAATAGTTCTTGCATGGGCTACTTGGCCTTCTAGCGTACCAACAATCGCTATCCTTATGACCCAATTTCTTACAACAGAAACAAACTATGCCATACCTCTTCAGTTTGTGATAATTCTTGCTAGCTTGGTTTCTTGGTCCCCCAAGAGTTGGAGTGAATATGCATGGTGGAATCATATCTTTGCTACCCTCTTCCAAGATTTTACAAGCATATTTGAGTGGCTTGTTGCACATGGATTCTTTTCCAGTTCCTCTTTCCTTGACGAATGTGGTTTGAGTTGCACTTATGTTGGCTTCTTGTCCACTGAATCCTATGCCTTCATTCTTGGGACTTTGCTGAGCTACAATGGGAATCAAAATCCCTTTACCTTCCTATCCTATCCCTTGGAAATCATATCCCATTTTCCTCATGAGCTTGGAACCAATGCCTCTATTGTGCTTCTCGAAGTCACCAAAGGTTTCTTGAGAAAGGGTCTTAGGCGATGATTTTACCATGCTTTCCTTGGTCATGGTACTAACTTCAATAGTGGCAATGGAAGGGGTTTTCTTGGTCTCTTGGAAAGTTTCTTATAGATTCTTCAAGTCCTCTTCCTTCGCTATTAAGTCCTGATATATGTGAGAAATTACATTGGTGAACCTCTCCTCTTGCCAATTAGCTAGCCCAATGAATTTCTTCCCCAAATGAAAGAGCTACAATATTCTCTTATCTAATTCTTCCCTCATGGCGGTGAAGGAGTCTTGGCTCTTGAAAAGCTCTTTCTCCAACTCATTTCTCTCTGTCTCTAATATCATATTTTTTCCTAACTCTTCCCGTTGACGTCTCTCAACTCTTCCAACTTCTCCTTGTTCAAGGATTTTCCCATAGAAACTTCTTCAAGGTCCTTAGCGAACCTACTCTGATATCATTTGATCTGTAATTGAGGGACTAAGATTCTACACAATTCATTGACATGGATTCATACCATATAATTTAAATGGTTACTCCTCTGCAATTCAAATATGTTGACATATTAATTGAGTCTTTGTTTAGACATTATGAATTAAGTGTTTGAGCATCAAATACAACATGTCAAGGTCGTGGGTAAGATTCCAATTTGCTCGAGATTAGAGGGAATTTTGTTTTAACTTCCATTGAATAGTTTTCACTTCTCCAATAAAAACCATAGTGTCCAATCAAATTCCCAATTACATAGTTATACAAAGAATGGGTCGCATACTAATACAACATTGAAGTCATTTGGTTGTATCATGATATTTCTTAGCACATAAATAGACTCAACAAATATAATAAATGAAGTTTAGAATATAAACGATGAGTAAAAATGAAAGCCAAATGAATAAATCGGCATGTATATATAGACAATGGCCAAGGCGTTGAGGATCAAGCTGATTATGCCCATATCAATTCACCTCTTTTTAATGTGTATCAACTTCATGCCTTATGTTGGTAACTTTTGGCATACACAATTAGTGACATGATCAATGAATGGGTTGTGACTAATGAACAGACCATGGGATATGGTTTCCACGATGTGCACCTAGCAAACAACTAAAATTTCGATGCTAACTATGGTGGGGAATATCATTCTTGTATCATCCCTATGAAATTAACAAAACCAAAGAAACAATTTGGGAGTTTTGGTGGTAAGACTTAGCGACACTAAACCAAAACCCATCACATAGGGCATATAAGAAATTAATAAACCCGCAAGAGCCATGAAATCAAAACATTTACACACAAATCTCACATTTGAAGGGAAATTTTATTATGCTTAGGAGAAAATTACTAATGGGTGAGCTATACACAAACTCTGTGTATTGTTACTCACTGTGAAGACCAAAATTGTAGTAGGCCATGTCTTAGAGATACCTTCGCTTAGAGTGAACAGGCACATTAACTCCTTCGTCCACCCAACCTCAAGCAGGCTACCCTCTTCGAGCTCTAACTTCTGCTAATGTGATTCTCTCTTTCTCCTCTCGTTTCCTTCTTCACTACAACCTTTATTATTTTAATGCACTACCTTTGGAAGGACAACCATCACATAGTTCTTTTCCACTTCCAATTTTTCCAAAAAGACAAAATGAAATGAAAAAAATAATTACAATTTTATTATAGTTTTACAACAAAATTTAGGCAAGGATCCAATTATGATCACTTCTATATAATAAGAAATTTAAATCATGATATGCAAGGAGAATTTTATTTCAAATTGTCATTACAACATGGTAAATTATAAAAAAATTATTGGTGTGGTCATAAAATTGAAATATTTTCTGAAGTTTTAATGAATAAAATCAACACTTTACTTAGTGGGCTAAAAAAAGTTCTGAATTCATATCAAACACTTACAACCCCTAACCTATGAAATGACCATCCATAATCCCTACTTGTCCTCAAATTTCTAATCCAGCCTATTCTACAACATTTACAATAAATTCACCAAAATGTCACCAATGCATAGCTACCCTTGAGTTATCTTGATCACATTAATACCAAAAGCATCTTTATTTTAGAGTAACTCAAGAATATGAGCTTATTGTCCCAATTAAATCTCCATTCTCCTTCATGTGGGGCATGGGAAATTGCATAAACTACTCATGATAGGGTAGGCTTGGGTCAAGATAATATGTTATAAACTATCTTGTAGTGATAATTTGTCATGAACAACAACAATAATGATTCAAAAAATATGTTTTTTTAATGTATAGCATCAAGAGAATAAAGCATGACCTTCACAGACTTCAAATATAGAGGAAGCATAGGTAGGGAACTGATGCACCAATTTTACCCATTTTTCATCGACAACAGTGATTAATCAAGGATGGGTACTCATACCTTTTAGATTTGTGTGCAACTATGTTTATAACACTTTTCTTATATGAGCATAAATCACATTGTCTTGGTCCCTTCCTGTTATTTTCCTATTGATGCACCTCGTTGTTCATTTAACTCTACAAATTAGTATCACTACTCCAATATAGGGTTGTATCATCATCATTGTCTCCCAGTTCAATTTTTTGAGAAAAAAATTCAAGTTTCAATGATGCAAAACACAATGCCAACAAGTGCATCATGATTTGTGTCAAATTTTGCATTGAATCTATGTCATATTTTTTTTATGTGCACTTTAAACATTGTTAGCAAATTGATGAGAAATTTGACCTCAAAACAAGAACACTAGCCCTAAAAACCCATAATTTTATTTGAAAACACCAAAATCAACTCCCAGTTCAAACAGTGGTGCTACCAGTAGAACTTTCTTTTCCCTGGGTTAAAATTACAACATGTTTGAAACCATGGCCTCAACAACGAATACCATTGTAACCAAAACATTAAAATCAACCACAAAATCGAAAAGAAGTTCTATATTAGTAGCACCACCTTTTTTCAGGCTTAAATTTGCAACATTTTTTAAATCATGGCCTAAACAACTAGTTCCATTGCAACAAAAATCATAAAATTATCCTTTGAATTGAGAAGTGGGCTAATAGTAATACTCCCTTTTTCACTTAAAATTGCAACGTTTTTTTAAATCATGACCTAAAAAATGATATTGTTGTAAACAAACCTTAAAATGTCCACTCATTCGATGTTAATTTAGAAGAAAACAAAAATATGATATAAACCCTCAATTTGCCCTCAATCATCTCTCACCTCTCTTAAAATAAATAAATAAATAAATAATAATAAAAAAACACCTCCCTTTAAAAAAAATACATTAAATAATACGAGAAAAAAAATACATTAGAAAAACTATCGAAAAAAAAAAGAAAAAAAAAACAAAAAACACACATTTTGAGGGATTATTCACAAAATCACTTGTCCTCTTCCCCTAACCTAATGCTCCCTAGTGACGGTTGGGGTCGATTCCCAAATCCCCCCACACCCCCACCAACGTACACCCCCTCCAACCCCCATCCACCCCACCTATTTCCCTACCCCCCTTCTTATCCCCTCCCCACACCTCTCCCCTTCCTCCAACCTATTGCTCCCGATAAAGTGGCAATTTGGGGGAAAGGGAGGGGTGGTAGGGTAACATGGGATGAGGACAAATGGAGCAATGAGTTAGGGGAAGGGAAGGGTTGTGGGGAGGGCATGTATGGGTATAAGAGGGGGCTAGGGTGATGCACAAGGGGGATAGGGGGTGGAGGAGGGTTGCAGTGGTAGGCTAAGTAAAGGAAGACCCATCCCCACCCAATCGAATTAAAAAACAAAATGTATGTTTTGTGAGTCTTTTGTGTGTGAGTGTGTTTTTTTCAGTTCCTTTTTCTTTTTCTCTTAATTTTTTTTTTCATTTTTCTTGTTTCATTTTTCTTTAAATTTTTCTAATTTACCTTATTTTTCATTTTTAAATAGATTTATAATGTATTTTTTTTGGTGTATTTTTTTTCCTTTTTCTTTTTTAACTCAAGGGAAGCTATTTTAAAAATATAGGGCACACTGGAGATGTGTGTGTGTGTGTGTGTGTGTGTGTGTGTGTGTGTGGGTGTTTCTTTGTTTTTTTTTTCACAAAATATATTAAAAAAAGTTTTAGGGGGTTTCTATTCCTGTAAAAACTTGAAAATTTTGCTTTAAATGAGATTTTAAAGAAAAATCTATTTTGTTCAAATAGAAAAAGAAAAAAAAGAATAAAGCTAAAAAAATATTGAAAACAATATTTTTCGTTGTATTTAAAATGCATGATATCCTAAATTAATTAATACTATATAATTAGATGAAAATGAAACTTTGAAACAATACAAAGTATATAACATTTTTAATAATGTTAAAAATGACAAAATTTATTTTATTTTATAAATAAAAAAATTTAAAAAAATGGAAAAATAAGAAAATGCACCATTGAAAAAATAGGCATTTCAGAAGAAAAAAAAATGAAAATATTTGAAAAAATTAGCATTTGAAAAAAAAATGTTGATAATTTATAGATAAGAAGATTCAAAATGTTAAAAAACTACCTCCATAAAAAATGGTGCTACCAGTAGCACCAACTTTTTGAAATGGAGGAAAAAATAACCACTAAATGCAACCTCTAAAAAATGCGAACCCTGAAGGGTTCTCGTTCAGTTGGTAACTACATTTCTAATAGTTGTTGGGAATAATACAATGCAAAAATATTTCCTACATTGAGTTAGCATCATGTAACATTGCATACTATTGAAAAAACGACACTTACAAAGTCACTTTTACATCGATTTTGCATCAAAATCATGTACTTTGCATCATAGTGCATAATATTAGTGTCGTGGTGCATCATAATTGTGTCCTACTAGTGTCATGATAGCATTAAAATACATAACTTTTTAATCATTTTGTGTCATGTTTGCATTGTATTTGCATCGCATTTGTGTTGTATCTATGCCCTGTTTGTGTCAGATTTGCATCATGTTTGCATCATAATTAATTATTATTAGTTAAGTAATAAAAAAATTCTTACTATTTTGGTAATATTTAAATATTGATGAGATTGTTGAATAAAGTCTTTTACAACATACTAATCGTGAGAGAAAAACAACGTATATATAAATGTAATACCCCACTAACATTCAATCAATTTCACACCATGAGAGCAATAAACCATGTATCCATAATCACAATTATGAAATTTTGTTTCTCTAATATTTAATCAATTTCACACCATGGAAGAAAAAAACCATGTATATATAAATGTAATGATGAGATTATAAATTAAATCATAAAATAGCCATGTAACTTTTTTTAGGGAAATGCCAACTTTGTATACAACTTTGCATGAAATTATGTACACCTATAAGGAAATGAAATGAATTTGACATTAGAGGTTGATTGAGTTATTGTAAATTCCCTCTTCATCTTTTGAACCCTCTTCATCCTCACTCTATAAAAAAATAATAAAAGAACACAACTTCAATAACATAAAATAGTGCTAACATTTAAAGATTTAATAAAAAATCATATAGGTTAAACAATTGTCAATACCCTCCAATCCCTTTAAGCCACCCTCTTCATCATTAGTCTTGAAGAATGTAATATTTTTAAATCAATGAAGGATTAATTATAATTATATATAAGAGAAAAAATAAACACATAATTAGTAATTAATTACATCAAGCATGGGATGTAAATATTCCACCATTTTTTCAGAACCATTCCTTAGGGAATACATGAATTCCTTGTCAATGGGATGACACTAGCATGAAATAGAAATTTATGTTTTCATGGTAGCTTGTTTCTAGTTTGTAACATCCCGCTCTTGTGAGCACATCTTATTGACTTATTCTTTTAGGACACTTGTGTGCAAGTGATCCGGTTTTAGTATATGGTTGTTTGTTTCTCTTATGGTTTCTTATGATGATGTTGATGGAATATGATGTTATGTTATTTGATATCTATGTATTGATAGATGCTATTGATGAGTTCCCCTTGAGTGTGCATGACACTTGAAATATTGAGGATGTTGATGACATCAATGGACCTCCTTGGACTTCATATTGAGTTAGGCAGTGGATTGTATTGGTTTGAGTACTTCATTTATGCATATGTGACATATGATTGGGTATATTGTGATGTTGTTTATGGATCATTGACAATGTTTCGTTGATGGATGAAGGCTGATGATTGCTTGATAATTTGACTCACATAAGGAGCAAAGAGGCCATGCACAACAACTAGATATTGAGGGAGATGTGTGGCAACATCTCTGTCACAACCTACTAGCACTCCTGTTGTGGCTCAAATTGTAGGTTAATGATTACTTAGTTCAAGAGATCCACAATGTCATGAGGGAAGATTGAGACATTCGCTCATGAATATTTCTAAGGGGTGCACAATAATGCATGGTCCTTATTCCTTAGAATCCCTTAGTCTCTCACAAGGTCGCCTGAATGGAGTATTGAGTCCAAGGGTTGGACAACTACAAAAACTAGTCAAAGGCAAGTGGAACCCTTGGAGCACGGAGTGCGTATTGAAGAGCATATCACGTAATTAAAATTTGAATCAAAGGAGAGTGGCACCCTTGGAGCACAAAGTGCGTCTTAAAGGGCACATCGTGATATTTAAAAAGGTGAGTCAATGAATCTAGGTGGCCTAAAAAACTTTGAGTGAATGTTAAACCTTGTAAAATCTTGAGCACTGTAGAATTAATTAATTGATTGATTGATTAATTAAAGATTGAATTTATTAATCATAATCCATAATGGTCTAATACTTTGCAAATAAAAATTTAACTAAGCCTAATTCTAAGTTAATGAGAGGACAAAAAAAAACTAATTTTATAAATTAAATAATGAGGGGATGAAATAAATCAATTTAAGAATCAATGAAAATAAAAAATAAAAAATAAAGGAGTGATTTAATATACTTGTGCAAGTAAATACCAAATTAGAATTTAAAATAAGAAAGGAATAAAGCATAAAAGAATCTGTAAGCATATAAAGGTATCTAGAGCCTAGTCTAACTAGAGAACATTCCTATTTTAACTCAACCTAGTTTAGAAAGGCGTCAATCATTAATTGGGTATAAAGGGAATAAAGGGATAGCTAGGAGTGATTTTAGGAGCGCTTTTAGTATGGGTGAGGGAAATTGACTTTTGATTAAATTAAATTGTGGATTTACTTGTGCAACTAAGGGAATGAATGACAACTGTATGGGGGGAATAAATCCTAATTATTTAAAAAAAAAATGAATTAAATGTGCAAATGGAAAGGTGTCACTAAGGAAATTTTATAAAACAAATGGCTGAGAGGAGGAAAGGGAGAGACTGATTATGAGTAAGGTTATGCTTTATAAATTATGACTACTTTTACTTGTGAGAGTTGGGATACCCAACTCGAGATAGAGATAGTGGTGGTTCTACCTTGTGAGGCGAGCTGGGAACTAGAGGATTCTTGTTGTGTTTGTGCGTGGCTCCTTTGCTGCCCGAGGGATAAGGGGGAAGAAGAGTACCCCTAGTGTTTGTTGGGCGGTACCGGTGAGGTCTCTGCGATTAGCAAGCGAGAGGATGTACAGAACGCATTTTGCCAAAGATCATCTCCAGGTTCACCTTCGTCATTGACTACGGTATTTTATTGAGAATTGTATTGCATTAAGATTTAATATGTAAAATCTTTTAAACTTCGCCGAATGGACATTGGTTCCAGTATTTATTTTTCTCTGAGATGTAAGTAGAATATAGAGGGTCCATGCAATTTTTTGTAAGATGTATTTAAAATAAAAAAGGTTCTGCAAGATGTACTTTTTCCTCAGAGTTTAATTGTCTCGGTCATTTTAAATTCCATATAAATTCCACAATCCTTGATTGATACATGTCCCTTAGTGTTTTCTGGACTTCATGTTAATCTCAGCTTAAACGAATTACTTTTTTTTTCTTCCCCTACATTTCTCATGTGGCTGGAGATTACTGTTGGTCACTATAATTGCTTAATTGATTCAAACAATCAAGTGATACATAAATTATCAACCCAGGGAAGTCTTTTTATTTCAAATATAACCACGCACTATATAGGCACAATTCCAAAAGAAACTTAGTGTTGTATCAAAGAAATTTATACTAATCACACTTGCTTGAATAAACTAAAGTTCTGAATTAAATCACAGGAAAGCAACTTCCCTATTGCAGGTCTTAAAGATTAATCTAAGAATCCTGGATTACATTAAAATAACACTTGCAATGGGAAAGAACAACTATTCTGCAACCAGAGAACAGGACCCTTACTCTCAAAYWGAGAMTTCAGTAYTAACACTCTTTAATGAAAACAGTAATGCAGAGAAAGTTAACTCTATCTAGCAGAAAACGAGGCCATCTAGTTCCTTCCTTTCTAAGCAGGAACCTTAAGCCCTATTTCTTTTTTAGCACACTTGTGAATTTGAGGTTTATAGAGAACAGGATAGTCTGATCCCTTCCTTTCTGAGCAGGGACCCTTAACCCAGTCCCTGGCTAGCACACTTGCAGAAATAATGGAAGTCTACAGAGAACAGGATGTTTTGGTTCCTTCCTTTATGAGCAGGAACCTTTAACCCAATCCCTGGCTAGCACACTTGCAGAAGTAATTGAAATCTACAGAGGACAGGATGTTCTGATTCCTTCCTTTCTGAGCAGGAATCCTTAACCCAATCTCTGGCTAGCACACTTGCAGAATTAAATGAAATCTACAGAGGACAAGGTGTTTTGATTCCTTCCTTTCTGAGCAGGAACCCTTAGCCCAATCCCTGGCTAGCACACTTGCAGAATTAAATGAAATCTACAGAGGACAGGATGTTCTGATTCCTTCTTGTCTGAGAAGGAACCCTTAACCCAATCTCTAGCTATCACACTTGCAGAATTAAATGAAATCTACAGAGGACAGTATGTTCTAATTCCTTCCTGTCTGAGCAGGAACCCTTAACCCAATCTCTGGCTAGCACACTTGCAGAATTAAATGAAATCTACAGAGGACAGGATGTTCTGATTCCTTCCTGTCTGAGCAGGAACCCTTAACTCGGTCTCTGGCTAGCCTCACAAAGTCATCGCACAAGATTGATGATAAAAATAATTACAAATTTCATTCAATAAACTAAGACAGAGTCAGTAGTGTTTCAGCAAAGCGGAATTCATTAAAAGCAGTGTTTCAGCAAACAAAAGTTAATCAAAGCGTAAAAAAAAATTGTACTAACACACTTCTAAACTAATGGGTGAATCTTGTGAAGAAGGTGGGCCCTCCCTTCTCACAACATTCCCCTGGAACGGGAAAGCTAGATAAAGATACTCAAAGCAGTCTTTTATTCATCTATCAAAATAGCATGTTATAGTCTGAAGATGAAGCACGTCCCTCTCTCTGAATCTTTTTCAATACATAAAACTTTTTATCCCTCGAATGATGATTTCCTCTTATTTAAAGAGGGAATCCCTTCGATACAATAATTTACAATGTGTATCTAAGTCCTATCTTTAGTCGGATCTACTTTCTAAACTAGCATAGGATTTCCTAGTCTCACGCAACCGAATGCTATTACAGGAGCTGAATGAGGTATTGTTGTTACGGCTGGTGTAACAGCTTCTTCTCGTTGTTGCTGATGTTGTTTCAGCATCGCAATTTGCGGGCTGTTTCAGCCACGTGAATTGTGCTCTGACTGTGTCGACATTCTTGTGTAGGAGCGATGGTTAGAGATTTGTTGACCACTGACTGTAACAACTTCCTTTGTGTTTCAGCATCGTCGGTCCTGGCGGTTTCCTCTGTGTTTCAGCATCTGCAACTCTAGACTATGTAACAACTCCGTTTTTCAGCATCTGCGACCTCGAACTATATAGCAGCTCCGTGTTTCAGCATCTGCGACCTCAGACTGTATAGCAGCTCCGTGTTTGAGCATCAGTTCTGTGTTTCAGCAACAACGACCTTGGACAGTTCTGTGTTTCAGCAATAGGCCTCAAATGCTAATCTGTAGTTTTGAACACATGCATTTCTAATCAATGGTCAAGTACGAGAGTGATGTAAAATATTATGCAAAACAGATTAAACATATAGTAATGAGAAGGGACGTTGTATACCTTTGGGATGATCAGATAAAGTGATAGTATGAGTCTAAATATGGGTGATCAAGAGTATAATAGTGGCAAAAAGTATAGGCAAAAAGGTACATTGTGTGGTCCTAACATCCCCCCAACTCAAGGTGTTGCGTGTCCTCAGGAAACTCACTTTGAATCAATGTCTGGATACTGACTCTAATCATGTAAGTTACTCAAGCTGTAATTGTGCGAGGTATTGTCTGTCGGCGTTCTGAACCCTTGCACCTGCTGCAATCTTTGCCATGCTGTTGTTTCTGCCTTCTTAGGCAGCTTATAACTGACTTGATACCTTTCTATTGGCAACCAGAGAATGGGAAAATGAAACCGGTACCCTATCCAGTTTTCAACACAATGTCTAACACACTGGATGTAGTTGGGTATCCTGGAAATTGCTACTTCTAGGTTGGCAGGACCAAAAGGATTGTGTTGTTGTCTCTTCTCCGTGGATTGCTGCCAAAACAGGTTATTGGCCTGGAGGGCAGGAATCTCTATGGATCGGATGATGTGTTCACAGTCCTGAAGCACTTCTGATTGTAGCTGCTGAACATGTTCAGTCACCCCTAGTTGTTTTAAGAACTCATAATATTATGTGATAAAAGTGGCTGCCTTCTGTGGTTCTGGTATAATCCAGAGGAGGCGATTATCTTCATTGTACTTAGCAGCCAAAAAGTCATCTTGCCACAAAATTTGATTATAGAGAAAGGAAGTAAATGCTCGAATTTGAACGTCCCCAACAAGGGGATTTATGTTTAGCAACCTGTTTTCTGGAATAGCCTCATTATGAAAGTGTGCCTCACAGAGGAGGTGCTGATCCCTGGTAGAGGCAACTACAAAAGTTTTGATAAAATCTGTTGATTGTATTATTGCATGGGGTTTACCTTCTATAATGGACTTAATCTGAAACCATGTGAGTCTCTCCATCAGGAATAAGGTGTAGTTGCAAGATGGCTTCCTTGTGGCCAGTAGCTTCTGCACCAAATCAAATACTAGGACCAATCTGCCTTTTAATTCTTTGTTCTTCTTCTTAAGCTCACGAGCTTCTTGGCGTATCTGTTCTAATACTTCCCAATTTGAGTAAGTATGGTTGATCCAGATTTGTTTGTGCACTTGCAGGTTTTTGGCCTGAGTTTCAGCATATTCTTTCTTCCATTTTTGTATTTCTACGTGTTCATCCCATAGCTGAGTCTGTGTTTCAGCGTTGGAAGTAGTGGGATGTGGTAAGGTTTGAGTAGATTTTTCCCTGGAAGTGGAGAGATTGATCTGGTTGGGAGGTGTAAATTCCTCCATGGGCACTGTCTGTACAGCCTTGTTGACAAAGGTGGGAGCTTCTTTTGTTGCAATGCAGGGCTCAGTCTTAAGCTTGAGAGGGCCTGCTGGTTCTTGTGTTGCAGCAGGTTCTTCCTTGGGCTTAGGAGGGCCTGCTGGTTCTTGTGTTGCAACAGATTCTTCCTTGGCTACAAAGGGTAAAGGAGTAGGGTCTTCTCCTGGCACTGGGACTTGAATTACCTTATAGCCTGCCTGATAGTAAACATCGCCACATTGGCAACACATATATTCTTTACACACGCTCTCTGTAGTCTCCTCTGACAAGGTTGTTGTTCGAGCTAAGGTGTACACATTTATTTCTTTTTCATATGCTTCCCTAGCCCTGGTTAATTCTTGTTGATATGCTTCCAATTGAGACTTTAAAAACTCGTTTTCTTTCAAGATAGATGCCATTGTTGCTTCTGGTTGTTGAGGAGGAGCTGTAGGTATGGCATCCGATGCTTGTGTTTCAGCCTCTTGGTGTAAGGAGAGTAGTGTTGCAGCACCCTCGACCTCTGATTCTTGAATCTCAATGTCAATGTCAGTGGCTGGTTCTTTTGTTTCATCCACTGAATGGGTAGCTAGTTTTTCAGCTACTTTGCTTGAGGAGGGTAGTGTTGCAGCATTCTGGGCCTCTGATTCCTGTAATTCAATTTCGAAGTCAGTGGTTGGTTCTTGTGTTTCAGCCACTTTATTTGAAACAAATGATGTTTGGGCATCTGGTTCCTGTAACTCCATGTCAATATCAGCGGTTGGTTCTTGTGTTTCAACAACTGAGTGGGTAGCTGGTTCTTATGTTTTAGCTACTTTATGTGAGACAAATGGTGTTATAGTATCCTGGGCATCTGGTTCTTGTGTTTTAGTGCCCATAGTTGGAATAGGCCAAGATCCCGGGATTGGAAAGGTTGGAGGTGGACGGGGTGTTAGTCGAATTGGTGGGGGGTCTAGGGTAGTGGTCATAAAGGGTGGCCTCATTGAGGCTCTTGTTCGCTTTTTGCGCAAGAAGGGTGGAAAGGGGGGAATTCGTTTTCGTTTTCGTGAGGCTCTTTCGTTAATGATGGGGAAAGTGACATTATCTGGTTCAGAGTCATCATTGAGAATATGAACGGCGGGAGTGGATGACTCTGGTAAGGTATGTGGTGGATTTGGTAGGGTAGGGGGATTTACTGGACTGGTTGGTTCTGTGGGCGGGATATTGGGTGCTTCGGGGGAGTCTGGGGGGTTTTGTGGTTGGTGCTCCTGGGGAATTTCGGCAACTGGTTGAGGGTTTAAGGGTGGGTTATTTAGTGGACGGTTTTGTTGGTCAAAACCCCTGTGGATGAGTAATTGAACAAGACGGTGGTGGGTAAGTGACAGGGTTGGATCTTTGGCCTTTCCACAGTAATGTGCCATATTCTTCAAACAACCCATCAAATAATAGGGAATATTGACCCGTCTGCTATGCCTTAAATGAGAAAGTAGAAGAAAGTCGTGCTGGTAGACTACCTGATATCGACCTTCGCAGGTTAGGTAGTGCTTGATGAATCTGGCGACCTCCGGCCATGGGGGTGGTAGTGAGCTGAGTTGAACACCCCTGCCCTTCAATTCAATTCTTTCCCCGGGTAGGAAGAAGCTCTGTTGAACATCCCGGATGATATGCTTCTGACTGAACACACAAGTGCCATCCCTAGGGAGGCCTGAGACTACTGTTATGTATTCTTCTGTTACAGATATTTAGATGCCTGCGATGATAGAATGGTTCTTCTGAAGATTTTGGGCGAACTGTAGGACTTGTTGTTCATTATATCCTTGAAGCCTGCGGAAGTAATTAAGCCACCCTGCCTGCTCGAAGATTTGATACGTTGCTGGATAGTGTTCGAGCAACGCTGTGGTGGCGGGTTCATTTCGTATGATAGCTCCTCCCATGGCTACTAGCTCAGTAAGTTACAGCGTTGAGAGTTTGTGTATCAGCTCTGTCACAAAGTGAGTTTTCCGAGGGACTATATGCAGAAATAGTGGTTAAATGCGCGAAAAGATGGTGAAATGGGGATGGCAGCTGTGAAATCGGGTGAAATGATGGTATCGCGGATTTGATGTGTACTTCCCCTCCCGTCAAGTACGATTAGTAATAATTTCACTTGAATGGTCATAATGACTAAAAATCTTTCTCATTAACTATAGCCTAACTGAATTACATAATATTTACGTACCTCACCTTACCATTTGATTTGTTCTGCCAACACGATATCATGCCTGTCCGTGGTAGTCCTACCTTGGTGGAGACCTTTGATTGTGTGGAGGGTTGCTGACTAGAAGGATGAACTATAATCTGAGAGCGTAGAAGCTTGCTGACAGACGATGGTGAAAGATGGGTGTTTCGGCAACAGAGAAGAACGAAACAATTGCTGAAGAACTGTTGATGAATGGTGTTTCMGTATTGGAAGAAAGTCAAAGGTGTTGATCGATGGTGTTTCAGCATCGGGAAGAAGTTGAAAGTGCTGAACAGTGGTGTTTCAGCATCRAAGAAAATGATGAAGGGTTGCTGACAATGGTGTTTCAGCAACGGAAAAGAAAATGATGAAGGGTTGCTGACAATGGTGTTTCAGCAACGGAAAAAGAAAAGGCGAAACAATTGCTAGACGGAGTTGTTTTGTCGATGAAAGATGGTGAGGAAATGGTGGACTGTAGTGTTTTGGGAGTGGGAAGAAAAAAAGTGCTGAACAATGGTGTTTCAACATCGGGGAAAAAGTCAACAGTGCTGAGCAATGTTGTTTCAGCATCAGAGGGGGAAAGGTGAAACAATTGCTGGACGGAGTTGTTTCATCGATGAAGGATGGTGAGGGAGTGGCAAAAAGGTTTTCAAACCATGATGGGGGAAAAAGGTGTGAGTTTGGTGTTTCAGTAATGAAGGAAAGGGGTGGATTGCTGACAGTGGTGTTTCGGCAACAGAGAAAAGTCAAAAGTGCGGAACGGTGGTGTTTCAGTAGCGTGAAGGTCAATAGTTCTGAACAGTGGTGTTTCAACATCGTGAAAGTTAACAGTGCTGAACAACGGTGTTTCAGCATCGTGAAAGCTCATCTCTTTAAAGTGGAATCGTCCTCTTTTGGTGGTTGTGCTTTGATTGGGAATCTGCAAAAACGACTGTAGCATGGTATTTCTTGACAGGGATTATTAGTAAACAAAATCTAATCTAATCTAATACTAAAGAAAATCAACTTAAAATAATTAATTGTTATTAGGGGTATAAACCCCCTCGAGGAAGAGAAAATGGGCGTCTGCCATGCATGTGGCCTTAAAATCTTCTTTAGAAATAGGTTGTTGGTACAGACGGAGCCGATGACCATTTACAAGTAACAGAGTTTTGGAGTCATCGATTGTGAGGAGCCTTACTGTTCCATTAGGGAAAACTGTGTCTACTTCGTAAGGTCCAAGCCATCTTGTACGCAGTTTTCCTTGAAATTCTTTGAACTGAGAATCATACAATAGGGCCCAATTACCTTTTTGGAACTGCTTATTTTTTATATTTTTTTCATGCCATTTTGATCTTTGCTGCTGAATTATGGTTGTTTGTTGAATGGCATCTAGTATTTTCTCCTCTAGTTCATTAAGCTCCTGTAGCCTGGCTGTTTGTGCATCGATTAGATCAAGGTTGGTAGCTAAAGCAGTCCTTAAGGTTTTTATATCAAATTCCACAGGAAAAACAACACTCTTTCCATAGACTAATTCACAGGGAGAAAATCTTGTAGTATTTCTCCAGGTAGTTCTGTAGGCCCATAGTGCTTCAAGGAGCATGTGGGACCAATCCTTTCTACTTTCCTTCACTATTTTTGTGAGACTGGCTTCTATTACTTTGTTTGTGTTTTCCACCTGTCCATTGGCTTGGGGGTGGTATGCTGTAGTCATTCTCTACTGAATATGATATTTCTAAAGGGTGGCTTTGAACCCATGAGAGTTGAAAGGAGGTCCTCCATCTGTAACTAATTCTCTTGGCATTCCAAATCTGGTGAAGATGTCTTTAAATAAGAAATCTATAACTGCTTCTTCAATCGCTCTATGGGGTGCCTTGGCTTCCACCCATTTAGTCATGTAGTCTGTGCAGACCAGTATATAAAATTTTTGGTTGGATGGAGGGTTGATGGGTCCTATGAAGTCTAAGGCCCATCTTTCAAAGGGTTCAAGTACTACCTGGGGGTTTAATGGAATTTCATCTCTATGATTAGGTTGGCCTACTCTTTGGAAGCTATCACAGGCCTTGACATATTTCTTTTCATCTTTGAAGAGTGAGGGCCAATAGTACCCCATCCTGAGAATTTTATATGTTGTTCTTTTATCAACAAAATGCCCTCCACAGGGGCCATCATGACAAGCTTTCAATAGATCATACACCTCATCTTCTCGAACACACCTTCGGATTTCTTGATCAGCTTCTGTATGGAAAAGGTACCCACTTATCCAACTATACCAAGCAGTTTGATGAATAATACTTTTTTTCTCTCGATAGGATAGATGTGATGGAAACTTCCCTGCAACCAAGTAGTTAGCAATATTTGCATACCAAGGTGAGTGAGCAGAAACTGCAAATAGATATTCATCAAGAAAGGAATCATCTACTGGGGTATCATCATCAGGTGTCAATCGAGAAAGGAAATCAACAACTACATTCTCTTTTCCTGGTCTATCTACAATTGTGATATCAAATTCTTGCAATAATAGTAGCCATCTGGTGACTCTAGCATTTGTGATAGGTTTATTCATTAAGTACTTGATAGCTGAGTGATCAGTATGGACAAAAGTAGAATAGCCAGTAATGTAATGTCTAAATTTGTTAATTGCATAGATAACTGCTAAGAATTCCTTCTCGGTGACTGTATAATTGAGTTCAGCAGGGGACATATTCTTGTTGATGAAATATATAGCATAAGGGAGATGATCTTCTTCCTGTCCCAAGACAGCTCCTATAGCAGTGTCTGAAGCATCGGAGGATATGTGAAAGGGTAGTGTCCAATCAGGTCCTCTAAGGATAGGAGCTGTAGATAACTGATGTTTAAGTGTATTAAATGCTTCTTGACAAAAAATAGTCCAATTGAATTCAGCATTTTTCATCAGTAAAACAAACAGGGGAGAAGCTATTTTGGAGAATTTCTTAATAAATCTTTTGTAGTATCCAGCATGTCCTAGAAAGCTTCTTACCTTTGTTTGGGTTTTGGGAGTAGGAAGATCCTGAATGACTTGTATTTTGGATGGGTCTACCTGAATTCCTTGAGATGAGATAAAATGTCCAAGCACTATTCCTTCACTCATCATCATATGGAATTTTTCCGTACTTAAGGAGAGTTGGGCTTGTATGCATATTTTAAGTACCTTCTCAAGGTTTTCCAGTGCTTCCTGAAAAGAAACACCATACGGAGTAAAGTCATCCATAAAAATTTCCATAGAGTCATTAAGCATATCAGAAAAAATTCCTAAAACTACCCTTTGGAAGGTTGTTGGTGCATTACATAGTCCAAATGGAAGGACTCTATAAGAAAAGGTTCCCCAAGGGCTGGTGAAGGTGGTTTTATCTTGATCTTGAGGTGCAATTTTAATCTGGTTGTACCCACTGAAACCATCTAAGAATGAGAAAAATTTCTTCCCTAACAAATTATCTAATACTTGATCAATGAATGGTAATGGAAAGTGATCTTTCTGAGTGGCTTTATTTAAAGCTCTGTAATCCACACATACTCTCCATTTCCCATTCTTCTTAGGAACTATTACCAACGGGGACACCCATTCACTATCTGATATAGGATAGATAAACCCTGCATTGAGCAAATTTTGAAGTTCTTCCTTAAGAATTTCTCTTAAATTTGGGTTCATTCGTCGTTGAGGTTGACAGATTGGTCAACAATATTCCTTAATATATATTCTATGAGTACATAATTCAGGGGAGATTCCCTTCATGTCTGTGTAATCCCATGCGGATGCTTGTTTATTTTCCCAAAGTAACTTCATTAACTGTTGTGTTTCAACATCTGTCAAATGAGGGTTTATATTTAATGTTTTGCCAGGTTCAATTTCGACTGGTATGATTTTGGAGGAGATTGTTTTAGATGTTTGAGGTGGGCTTCCTGAATTGAGGTTTTCTTGATTATCAAACTCCAACAGTGCAGTTAATTGATTGTGAATTTGTGGAGTGATAGAGGAGGGTTCACAAATAAAATTATTGATAATTTCATCCTCAGTAGAGTCTTTCAGGCTTAAATCTTGTTCGATAGTCAGAAGAGGTTGAGTAGGTTGATCCTCAAAATCTACCCATACAAAATTATCATTATTAGCCAGGGGTGTAGCATGAGGATAGAGTGTAAGATGATTCGTTTCATAACCGTTTGAAATTGTCATTGACCCTGATCTACAACTGATAAAAGCATCTGTTGTGGCTAGCCAAGGTCTACCCAGAATTAGAGGGTGGCCCCCCAACTTTGTTTTGGGTTGCAACACTGTAAAGTCGACTGGATAATTCCAGGATTCCACAGAGATACTGAGGTCTTCAATGACTCCTTCTGGTTTAATTGTGGATTGATCAGCCAATTCTAGGATAGTTGGGGTCTCTATGACTTCATTTTGTAATTGTAGCAGTTGTAAGGTTTCTAAAGTCATGATATTGATGGTTGCACCTAGATCTACCAGGACTCGAGGGATTATGGTTTTTCCAACTTGTACTGTAACAGTAGGGTGGCTAGGATCACCATATTTTATTGGGGGAGTCTTTCCTGACATTAATGCAGACAGATCGCCCATAACATGGACTGTACGAGGATCCTTAGTTTTCCTACCAGGCTTTTTAACACAGATATCTCTCATTGTCCTAGCATAGATAGGTATGTCGTGGAGTGCTTGTAGTAGAGGAATTTTAACATATAAATTTTGTAATTCCCCTAGAATATTAAAGGTTGGTGGTTCAGGCATTTTAGTTAAGGCTAAACACTCAGGAAATGGTGGTGTTGCTGTTACAGCAACATTGTTAGAGGGTGATTGTACCTTTTTAGGTACATCATGCTCTTTTGTTTCCTCTTTATCAGAAGAGGTAACATAAGCTATGGTAGGTTCCACTATTCTCCCAGATCGAAGATGAATATCGTTGCATTGTGCAGGGAGAAGGGAAAGTGTAGGCTGGTTATAAATATCAATGCACTGCACAACTTTATTATTTGGGTTGGGGTTAGGTTGTACAGGTAGCTGGGGTCTCATCGTTTGATTGTTTTGAGGAGTACCTGCTGGCAAGGAGAGTGGTTGTGAGAATTGAGGAAATTGGTTTTGAAAGGGGGATTTTTTTCCCCTCCAATTATAATTCCATTGATTCTGATATGGTTGTTGTTGTTGTGGAGGCCAAGAGGTCCACATTGAGGGATCAACAAAGGGTGGGTTATTTTGTTGCATGGGTGGGCAATTTTGTTGCATGGGTGGGTAAGTTTGTTCTATGGATGGGTAATTCGTTTGATTGGTGTATTGCATTTGATTGTAGGGGCGGTAACTCATTTGATTGAAAGTAGAGTAATTATTCCAATGATTAGGAGATGCAAATGGTATGTTAGAGTTCATACCTTGTCCTCGCGGTTGCCATTGTCTCGTTTGTGTCATCAGATAGACAGCTTCAGCTTCTTCGTCCGTTGGTTGTAATGTTTCCTTGATCCCTGGTAAAGATGGACAATTTTGGGTATCATGATCTTTGTCACAGATAGTGCAGATTGGTTTTCTGTCCAGTGGACATTCTCTTCGTGGGTGCTTATCTCTGCATTGAGAACAAAAGATGGACAAGGATGCTTCTGCTTCTACCTGCTTTTTCTTAATCTGCAGGGTATCCATTTGTGAGGCAAAAGAGCTTAACATTTCAGTTTTAAAATCTTCAAGTAAATTACCTATCTCGGCTCTTGTTGCTCCCCCACTGGCTGATTTTTGGACTCTTGAAAATGTGGTGTCCCTGCTGTTTAATCTATTTCTTGAAGCTCCTCTTGAACATCTTTTGCATAAATTGACAATTTCATCATATGATTCCTTGGATATGTCCCCTTTCCCAAGCATGTTCAACATATCTATACAGTCATCCCTTACTCCTTTTAATAAAATAGTATTGAGAATATCCTTACTTACATTGGGATGATTGGATCTTTGTAGATTGTATTGTAGCCTTTCTGCAAAGTCTTCTATATTCTCGTCCTCCTTCTGCATCATTTTAAATAGCTCCTCCCTCTTTTCTCTTGTTCGGCAGTAGTCCTAGTACTTGTTCAGGAATTTCTGTCTCATTTGGTCCCATGTTGTGATTACATGGCCTCCAAGACTCATAAACCATCTTAGTGCATTCCCTTTTAGTGTTGCTGGAAATAAATTTAGTTTTTGAGCATTAGAAACGTAATCATAACTTCTACATAATATATCAAACTCAAACAGAAATTCATCAGGATCCTCTGAAGATAAACCATGAAAATTAGGCAATGCTGAGAGTGGAATGTTTTTCATGGGGGCTTCCCCTCTAGGGAGATCGCCAATAGGGAATCCTAGTGTAGAGAAAGAGTTTTCATCTTTTACCTCGTCTTCAGGACCTGCCTGTTCTTCGTGATGCAATTCTTCATTGTACTCATCCATGTTTTCCTCTGTCTGCTCTCTCGCTGCACTTGCTCTGTCCTCAATGTATCCTACTGGCTTCTGAACTGTCTCCGGACTCCAAACTTCTTTTTCTGTTCCAAACACTGCTCGAAATGAAGGTTGGGAGTTCTATTTTTGAAGGTTTGGTCGTTGAGTAGCAGATTCAGACTTGGATAAAATCTCATCAATGTAAGTCTTTCTTCCTCCTTTTCCTTTTCCCTTTCCACCTGTAGGGTTAGTGTCTTTGGGGTCTTTCATGCATTCTTTTTATATAAAGAAAAGAAATCACAAGTGCTTTTGAAATCTATAGCTATCTTCCCCGGCAACGGCACCAAAATGTTGGTCACTATAATTTCTTAATTGATTCAAACAATCAAGTGATACATAAATTATCAACCCAGGGAAGTCTTTTTATTTCAAAGATAACCACGCACTATATATGCTCAATTCCAAAATAAAATTAGTGTTGTAGCAAAGAAACTTATACTGATCACACTTGCTTGAATAAACTGAAGTTCTGAATTAAATCACAGGAAAGCAACTTCCCTATTGCAGGTCTTAAAGATTAATCTAAGAATCCTGGATTACATTAAAATAACACTTGCAATGGGAAAGAACAACTATTATGCAACTAGAGAACATGACCCTTCTCTCAAATAGAGACTTCAGTACTAACACTCTTTAATGAAAACAGTAATGCAGAGAAAGTTAACTCTATCTAGCAGAAAACGAGGCCATCTAGTTCCTTCCTTTCTAAGCAGGAACCTTAAGCCCTATTTATGTTTTAGCACACTTGTGAATTTGAGGTTTACAGAGAACAGGATAGTCTGATCCCTTCCTTTCTGAGCAGGGACCCTTAACCCAGTCCCTGGCTAGCACACTTGCAGAAATAATGGAAGTCTACAGAGAATAGGATGTTTTGGTTCCTTCCTTTCTGAGCAGGAACCTTTAACCCAATCCCTGGCTAACACACTTGCAGAAGTAATTGAAATCTACAGAGGACAGGATGTTCTGATTCCTTCCTTTCTGAGCAGGAATCCTTAACCCAATCTATGGCTAGCACACTTGCAGAATTAAATGAAAACTACAAAGGACAAGGTGTTTTGATTCCTTCCTTTCTGAGCAGGAACCCTTAACCCAATCCCTGGCTAGCACACTTGCATAATTAAATGAAATCTACAGAGGACAGGATGTTCTGATTCCTTCCTGTCTGAGCAGGAACCATTAACTCAATCTCTAGCTAGCACACTTGCAGAATTAAATGAAATCTACAGAGGATAGGATGTTATGATTCCTTCATGTCTGAGCAGGAACCCTTAACCCAATCTCTGGCTAGGACACTTGCAAAATTAAATGAAATCTACAGAGGACAGGATGTTTTGATTCCTTCCTGTCTGAGCAGGAACCCTTAACCTGGTCTCTGGCTAGCCTCACAAAGTCATCACACAAGATTGCTGATAAAAAGAATTACAAATTTCATTCAATAAACTAAGACATAGTCAGTAGTGTTTCAACAAAGCAAAATTCATTAAAAGCAGTGTTTCAGCAAAGCAAAATTCATTAAAAGCAGTGTTTCAGCAAACAAAATTTAATCAAAGCGTAAAAAGAAATTGTACTAACACACTTCTAAACTAATGGGTGAATCTTGTGAAGAAGGTGGGCCCTCCCTTCTCACAAGATTCCCCTGGAACGGGAAAGCTAGAGAAAGATACTCAAAGAAGTCTTTTATTCATCTATCAAAATAGCATGTTACAGTCTGAAGATGAAGCACGTCCCTCTCTCTGAAGCTTTTTCAATACATAAAACTTTTTATCCCTCGAATGATGATTTCCTCTTATTAAAGAGGGAATCCCTTCGATACAATAATTTACAATGTGTATTTGAGTCCTATCTTTAGTCGGATCTACTTTCTAAACTAGCATAGGATTTCCTAGTCTCACACAACCGAATGCTATTACAGGAGCTGAATGAGGTATTGTTGTTACGGCTGGTGTAACAACTTCTTCTCGTTGTTGCTGATGCTGTTTCAGCATCGCAATTCGCGGGTTGTTTCAGCCACGTGAATTGCGCTCTGACTGTGTCGGCATTCTTGTGTAGGAGCGACGGTTAGAGATTTGTTGACCGCTGACTGTAACGGCTTCCTTTGTGTTTCAGCATCGTCGATCCTGGCGGTTTCCTCTGTGTTTCAACATCTGCAACTATGGACTGTGCAACAGCTCTGTGTTTCAGCATTTGCGACCTCGAACTATATAGCAGCTCCGTGTTTCAGCATCTGCGACCTCGGACTGTATAGCAACTCCGTGTTTCAGCATCAGTTCTGTGTTTCAGGAACAACGACCTTGGACAGTTTTGTGTTTCAGCAATAGGCCTCAAATGCTAATCTGCAGTTTTGAACACTTATGCATTTCTAATCAATGGTCAAGTATGAGAGTGATGTAAAATATTATGCAAAATAGATTAAACATATAGTAATGAGAAGGGACGTTGTATACCTTTGGGATGATCAGATAAAGTGATAGTTTGGGTCTAAATATGGGTGATCAAGAGTATAATAGTGGCAAAAAGTATAGGCAAAAAGGTACATTGTGTGGTCCTAACAATTACCTAGTGAATTGAAACCCCACTTAGCTTTAGCAATATTACTCTTTTCGTTTTCATGGGGGAATTTACAAACTCTGAGTTTGATACATTGCCCATTGATCTTCCTCTTTCTCTCTGGGTTTGGTGGGAGAGTATTGACCCTGTGTGTAAATTTTCTTTCTCAGAGAATAATTTAAGCTCCGCGTCCTCTTCATAAGCTATGTTCCCTCTCTTCATAAGCTATGCACCCTCTCTTCATAAGCTTTGAACATTCTCTACATTTATTTTTTCTTTTGTATTAACATTGGACAACATTGGGGAAAGGGCCATGCAATTTCCCATGGCTAGTCTCTACGTTTTTTGGAGCCAAAGGCTCTACGTATTCACCCTTTTTCCCAACAAAATACCATCAATATATGTGTTTTTTGTGAGTCGTGAACTATGCACCTTCATCCATTTTGCTTAGTGATTTCACCCTTAATCACCTCTACATTTTGAACAAATCGCACAACAAATGTTCTTCTCACCTATGTGTTGTTTTTTCCTCTATGCAGATTCGCCCAACATGCAGTGACCTCTGCATTTTAACAATTCACCCAATTTTTTAAACATTTGCCCAACATGCAATGACCTCTGCATTTTAGCAATTCACCCAACTTTTTAAACAATTCGTGCAACATGCAATGACCTCTGTGTTTTAAAATTTTGCCCAGCTTTTTAAACAATTCACCCAACATGCAATGACCTCTGCGTTTTAACAATTTGCCCAACTTTTTAAACATTTCACCAGCATGGTAATATTCCATTTCATGGTGTTTACACATGATTCAACTCTATGTTTTAACCAAGGATATTGCCATGCCATTTTGACTTCACCCAACAGACACACACAACAATTACCTCGACGTTTTCCATGAGAAGTTGGATCTTATTTTTCCAGTAAGGAATATCTCTTCGCTTTGTATTTAATGTATATGATGTTTTATCTTTGAGATCCTTGTTTTTTACCTTTGTTTCCCTGTGTTTTTGGAATGAGAAGATACCCAAAATGTTTCACATCAATGGCCATTACAGTAGAGGTTTATGGTACTTACAGGTTTTTCTTGAACACCAATCTAAGGCTTCTTCGGGATATTAAAACGCCTTACCCAAATTTTAGCATTGAATCCTTTAGATATTATAAAATCAACCAAGGTAAATCTACAAAACTATTGTTTTTAGTTAAATGGAGTCTTTGCATAGTCACCTTACTACAAAATTTAATTATATCATCTTGTCATTTAATAGACTTACGCTAGCCTCATTAAAATCCTTTATCTGTAATGATTTACTGTGCTTTCAGGTATGCTGTAGTAAGAGGATATAAGATGCGGTTGGAGGAAATACACCTTACCTTACCTTTACTGTGCTTCCAGGAATTTATGGATTGCGAGCTTGCCTTACCTTTATGATACCTCCTTACTTATGGGTTGTGATGGCAGTGCTAAGGAGTTTTTTTTCCTTATCCTTTTGAGTGTGTATTATTGTGCTCTACATATTGGAGTATCATTTAGTTTTTCCAATGTGATATTAGTTTAGTAATATTTAAAAATAGTTGTCTTTCCTTGAAATGTGATCTTACAGTGTTATATATTCTTTCCTTATGATATCTAGAATTCTTCAAATTAATATTGGTTGTTACAATGTCATGTTATAGTTATACGATAAAGAATGTGTATATCTTATATGTACAATTGTTATTAAAGAAAAGTAGATATCATTTTCCACTATATATATTACATTACCATATTAGATAGTTAGGCTATAGTTTTGCAAACTACCAGCTCTTCACTTTTACACATTCTCTCTTATTTGGAAACATCTTATTTATAGTCCTTTCCTTTAATTATGAAAACCTAATGGAGACCTTGGTCCTAGCGACATTAATTATTACAACTCTAGAAGGAAGATTTCCTTACTCATTTCAAGTAATGTTTGGGACTGGAATGTTGTGAATATTGAATTGCACTAGCATTGAGGTCGTGAATGGTATATTCTATTTTAGATCTTAGGTTTAAGAATGGTTATGGGAATTGAATTTTAATTGCGTCGTTAAAAATTAAATGGGTATTGATTGGTGCCATGATATAATAGTTATGTGTGTTGGACATGTGGAGAGCCACATTACTAGCCAGATTGTCTGGTTGAGAGGGCCCAAGCAGTCGGGTCTGTCGGATACACTACAATTGGAGATTTTGGCAAGGCCCACAGGATTCATGAAGCGGTGAATAATCACTAGGATGAGCACAAGTATATTGTGCTCGAGACATAAGGTACCATCGTTGACCAGACCTTTAGTATTTTGATAGATCTCGGTGCTACAAAGAGATTTATTTATGGTTCGGTGCTAAAAATAATTAAGGTAAAGGTAGGCAAACATGATGAGTTTAGCTATGTGGAAGTGGCTTCGAGTGCCAAGCAGAAGGTTGGAGGAAAGGTTACGGACTGTAGCCTCAACCTGGGAGATTTTGTAATAAAGGACAACATGTACGTCACAATCTTAGGATCTTATGACGTCAGGATCAATATGGACTAGTTGGAATCGCATGATGCGATACTCAGCTGTAAGATGAAAGGATTGAGTTTGACCGGTGATGAGGGACAAAGACGAGTGATTGTAGGAAGAAACTAGGAAGTTTCCTTAAGGTTCATTTCTTCCCTACATATATGGAAGAGCGTGCGTAAAGGATGCAAGCTATATGAAATATTAGCATTGAAAAAAAAGGGTGTGGCGAAAGGATTACAAATCCTTCCGGTAGTACAAGATTTTTCGACGTGTTCCCAGAAGAGTTACTAGGTTTTCCGCCCGAAAGAGAGCTGGAATTTACCATTGAATGAAAACCTAGAACCGAACCGATAACAAGAACATCTTATTGGGTGTCAATGTCTAATTTACAGGAGTTGAAAATGCAACTAAAAGAGTTTTTGGACCTAGGACTTATACGTCCAAGTGTGTCACCTTGTGGTGCTCATGTTATTTTCATATGAAAGAAGGATGGGTCATGGAGACTCTATATTGAATATCGTCATTTGAACAAGGAAACGATCAAGAACCAGTATCTGTTGCCAATAATAGACAATTTGTTTGACCAAATGAAGGGCGCAACTATGTTTTCAAAGACCGACTTGAGATCAGGATATCACCAGTTACAGATCAAAGAGGAAGACATTCTTAAGACCGCATTCAAGACGAGGTTTGTGCATTACGAGTTTACCTTTTTACCATTTGAACTAACAAATGCCCCAGGAGTATTCATGATCTTGATGAATGAGGTGTTCTGCAAATACTTGGACAAGTTTTTTCAAGTATTAATTGATGACAGATTGATATATTCTTGAATGAAAAAATAACATGGCGAACATTTGTGCTTGGTACTATAGTGTTTATGAGAGAACAAATTATACAGGAAACTATCGAAATGTTCTTTTTATCAATCAAGGATTCATTATTTGGGGTTATCTCTGACGAAGGCATCACTGTGGATCTAGCGAAGGTAGGGGCTATTATGGAATGGTATGTGTCGATGAACATACTAGAAGTATGTAGCTTCATGGGTTTAGCAGGTTATTATCGATGGTTCGTCAAAGGTTTTTTTAAGATAGGAAATCTAATTACGGAATTGCAAAAGAAAAACAAGAAGTTTGTATGGACCGAGAAATGCATGGAAGCATTTCGAAGGCTCAAGGATGTTTTGATGAAAACATCGATACTAAAAGTCCCTGACATGGACTAGGACTTCTTGGTATGCACAGACACATCTAAGGAAGGCTTAGGCAGAGTCTTAATGCAAGTTGGTTGAGTGATCGCTTACATATCAAGGAAATTAAGAAAGCATGAGGGTAACTATGCGATGCATGATTTGGAGTTATTGTCTATTATATATGCCCTGAGAGTGTGTAGACACTACCTAAGTGGATGGAAATTCGAACTAAAAACAGACTCCTCTGGCTTGCAACACATCTTTACGCAACGTGACTTGAACGCACGACAAAGGCGTTGGTCATAATTGCTTAGCAAGTGCGATTTTGAGATTTATTACATAAAAGGAACAGTGAACATAGTGGCAGATGTGTTGAGTCAGAGACCATGCATATTTTCAATGATACCTATTTAAATGAATCTTCAAGAAAATATTCTAACTATACAGTGCGATGATCACTGGTATAAATAGGTTAAGGAAAATATCGGACAAGACACCATGTTGGTACCAAAATTTGAAGGATATACTTTGGAAAATGACAGATTGATGAGGTATAGTAACTAGATTTATGTACCGCCTGACGATGAATTGAGAAATTTGATCTTAAACGAATCTCATAGAGCAGTGTACATGGCTCATCCAGGAGTCATGAAGATGAGGGAAGACCTTAAGCCCTTATTCTTATAGAAAGGAATGAAGGAGTACATAGTTAACTATGTGGTGAGGTGTCTGGAATGTCAGCAAGTGAAGGTTGAACGTAGACATCTGGCAGGAATACTACAACCACATCCTATTCCAAAATCAAAATTGGAGGTCATTTCAATGGACTTTATTGTGGGATTTCCACTGACGGAAAGAAGGGACAACTCGATTTTCATGTTAGTTGACACTCTGATGAAGAGTGCCCATTTTATTCCTATGTGTACGACGTATCAGGCACCAAACATAGCTAGAGTTTTTTTTCAGTGAGATTGTGAGATTGCATGACGTACCTAAAAGGATCATATCTAATAGAGGATAAGTGTTTACCTGACATTTTTGTACTAGTTTCCAAGAGGCCTTGGGAACCCAACTTAACTTTAGTACAATGTATCACCCAGAGACAGATGGGCACACAGAAAGAACAAACCAAATCTTGGAAGATATGTTGTATATGTACGTGATAGAGCAACAGAAAAGTTGCGAAGAGTCCTTGCCACTGGTAGATTTTACGTACAACAACAACTATCAAAGCACCATTAATATGGAGCCATTTGAGTTTCTTTACGGGATACCGTATCAGACGCATTTGAGTTGGGATCGAATTGAGGATAGGGTCCTAGTAGGACTAGAAGTGATCCAAGAAATGGAAGAAAAAATGAAAATTATAAGACAAAGGATTAAAGAAGCGCAAGATCGGCATAAGAGTTATGTCGATGTGCATCGCATTGACCATAATTACCAAGTTGGCGACCGAGTTTTATTTCGAGTGAAACCTCACAAGAGCTCGATTAAGTTTGGGAAGGGTGCTAAAATCTCTCCTAGGTTTGTGGGACCTTTCGAAGTTGTCGAAAAGAAGGGTCACATGGCCTATCAACTAGCCTTTCCTGATTCTTCTAGGTGTATGCACAATGTTTTTCATGTATCTGTTATGTGACATTATGTTAGTGATCTTACCCATTTGATTGACATGAGTTCCTTGCAAGTGTCAGATGAGGGTGCACTCACGGTGGAGCCAATCCACATTCTGGACCATCACATTCGACAACTACGACGTCAAATATTCGATCAAATCGAGGTCCAGTGGGACAATTATAGTCCACACTCGGCTACCTGGGAGGACACATATGATATGTGCCAGAAATTTCCATATCTATTTGATATTTAGACATTTAGATCTTGTCAGGTGCTTTATTTACTATATTTATATACTGTACAACTTTGGGACAAAGTTTAAAACAAGAGGGGGTGTATGTAACATCCCGCTCTTGTGAGCACATGTTATTGACTTATTCTTTTAGGACACTTCTGTGCAAGTGATCCATTTTAAGTATATGGTTGGTTGTTTCTGATCCAAGTGGATATCAATGGCCACCCACCTTTTCCAACTGGCTCAAAACAACTTTCTGGCAATTTTGGCATTTTACTATTTTTAGCAGGTTTCAACTTCCGAGGCCATTTTGAGGGCCTAAATAAAGGTTTTCCGGGATTGAGCTCCTTAATTATATCCAAATGAATTATTGAGCCCCGAAAATGAATCTCATCGACGATACCTTTCCAACAGGCTATCACACACCTAAAACGGAGATCGTATGCAAAAGTTACGACCCCGGGAAGTTGATGTACTAACTTACCCAAACGGGGCCCACATGACTTTTGGCGCTTCATCTCCTAGGGTTAGGTTTTTGGATGTATAGGGTTTTTTGGCATTCTTTCTTATTGTAGAAAGGCCTTCAGAGCCTCATTGTAATCATCTTCTTGTGAATGCGAGTAGCCGTCTCATCTCTTCTCAGAGATAAGCTGCCACCATTCTAGCGAGTCTTTCACTCTATATTTTTACAGCCTCTGTACATTTCTTTAATTAATAGAAATCGTGTATTACTATATATCCATGTTTATGGTTTCATATCTGATACATTTCTGTTATATTATTGAATATCTACGATATCTCTATGCATTTCTTTATTATATCTCCGATCTCATTTCGTGCCGAAAATAATCTGGATTAGTTTCGCTTATGGATTCTTATGATAATGTTAATGGATTATGATGTTATGTTATTTGAAATCTATATATTGACATATGCTATTGATGAGTTTCCCTTGAGTTTGCAGGACACTTGACAGATTGAGGATGTCGATGGCATCAATGGACCTCCTTGGACTTTGGATTGAGTCAGGGAGTGGATTGTATTGGTTTGAGTATTTCATTTATGCATATGTGACATATGATTAGGTATATTATGATGTTGTTTATGGATCATTGACAATGTTTCATTGATGGATGTCAGATGGCAATTGCTTGCTAATCTGACTCACATAAGGAGTAAAGGGTCCATGCACAACAACCAGATATTGAGGTAGAGGTGTGGAAACATCCCTGTCACAACCTACTAGCACACTCATCATGGCTCAAATTGTAGGTTAACGATTACCTAGTTCAAGACATCCACAACGCCGTAAGGGCAGACCGAGACATTCACTCATGAATATTTTTAAGGGGAGCGCAATAGGGCAGGGTCCTTATTCCTTAGAATCCCTTAGTCTCTCACAAGGTTGCCTAAATGGAGTATTGACTCCAAGGGTTGGAAAACTACCAAAACTAGTCAAAGGCAAGTGGCACCCTTGGATCATGTAGTGTGTCTTGAAGGGAACGTCTTGGTATTTAAAAAGGTGAGTCAAAGAATCTAGGTGGACTAGAAAACTTTGAGTGAATGCTAAACCTTGTAAAATCTTGAGCACTCCCGAATTAATTAATTGATTGATTGATTAATTAAAGAATGAATTTATTAATCATAATCCCTAATGGTCTAATCCTTTGCAAATACAAATTTAACTAATCCTAACTCTAAGTTGATGAGAGGAAAAAAAAAACTAATTTTATAAATTAAATAATGAGGGGATGAAATAAATCAAATTAAGAATCAATGAAAATAAAAAAAATAAATCTAAAGGAGTGATTTAATACACTTGTGCAAGTAAATACCAAATTAGAATTTAAAATAAGAAAGGAATAAAGCATAAAAGAATGTGTAAGCATAGAAAGGTATCTAGAGCCTACTCTAACTAGAGAACATTCCTATTTTAACTCAACCTAGTTTTAGAAAGGCGTCAATCATTAATTAAAAATAAATGGAATAAAGGGACAACTAGGAGTGATTTTAGGAGCGCTTTTAGGATGGGTGAGGGAAATTGACTTTTGATTAAATTAAATTGTGGATTTACTTGTGCAACAAAGGGAATGGGTGACAAGTGTATGGGGGGAATAATTCCTAATTAATTTTTTTTTAAATAAATTAAATGTGAAAATGGCAAGGTGTCACTAAGGAAATTCTATAAAACAAATGGTTGAGAGGAGGAAAGGGAGAGATTGGTTATGAGTAAGGTTATGTTGTAGAAATTCTAACTGGTTTTACTTGTGAGAGTTGGGATACCCAGCTCGAGAGAGAGAGTGGTGGCTCTACCTTGCAAGGCGAGCCGGGAGCTAGAGGATTATGGTTGTGTTTGTGCGTGGCCCCTTTGTAGCTCAGGGGGCTAATGGGGAAGAAGAATACCCCTAGCATTGGTTGGGAGGTACCGGTGAGGTCTCTGTGATTAGCAAGTGGGAGGACGTGCAAAATGCATGTTGTCGAAAATCATCTTCAAGTTTACCTTCGTCATCGGCTACAGTATTTTATTGAGAATTGTAATGCATTGTGACTTAATATGTACAAGATTTTAAACTTCGTCAAATGTACAAGATGTATATAGAATAAAAATGGTTTTGCAAGATGTACTTTTTCCTCAGAGTTTAATTGTCTCGGTCATTTTAAATTCCATATAAATTCCACAGTCCTTGATCATTGCATGTCCCTTGGTGTTTCTAGATTTCATGTTAATCTCAAATTAAACGAATTGCATTTTTTTCTTTCCCTATGTTTTTCATGTGGCTAGATATTACCTAGCGAATTGCAACCCCACTCAGATTTAGCAATATTACTCTCTGCATTTTCATGGGGGAATTTACAAAATCTGAGTTTGATACCTTGCCCAACGATCTTCCTCTTTCTCTCTACGTTTGGTGGGAGAGTACAGACCCCATGTTTAAATTTTCTTTCTCAGAGAATAATTTAAGCTCTACATCCTCTTCATAAGCTCTATTCCCTCTCTTTATAATGTTTGCAACCTCTCTTCATAATCTTTGTGCATTCTCTGAGTTTTTTTTCTTTTGTATTAACATTGGCTAGCACTGGGGAAAGGGCCATGCAATTTCCCATGGCTAGTCTCTGCGTTTTTGGGATCCAAAGGCTTTGCCTCTTCACCCTTTTTCCCAGTGAAATACCATCAATCTTTGCATTTTTCGGGATTTGTGAGCTCTGAGCCTTCATCCATTTTTCTTAGTGATTTCACCCTTAATCACCTCTACGTTTCGAACAAATCACACAATAAATTTTCTTCTCACCTCTGCGTTTTTTTCCTCTATGCACATTCGCCCAACATGCAATGACCTCTGTGTTTTAACAATTTGCCCAGCTTTTTAAACAATTCTCCCATCTTTTTAAACATTCGCCCAACATGCAATGACCTATGCATTTAGCAATTCACCCAACTTTTTAAACGATTCACCCAACATGCAATGACCTCTATGTTTTAACAATTCCCTCAGTTTTTTTAACAATTTGCCCATCATGCAATGACCTCTATGTTTTATCAATTCGCTCATATTTTTAAACATTTCACCCAACATGGTAATATTCCATTTCCTCATGTTTCCACATGATTCGACTTTGTGTTTTAACCAAGTACATTTCCATGTCATCGTGCCTTCACCCAACAGACACACTCAACAATTACCTCAACGTTTTCCATGAGAAGTTGGTTGTGTGTCTTCCAGTAAGGAATGTCTCTTTGTTTTGTCTTTAATGTATCTGATGTTTTATCTTTAATATATCTTTTTTTTACCTGTGTTTCCCTGTGTTTTTGGCATGAGAAGATGCCCGAAACATTTCACATCAATGGCCACTACACTAAAGGTTTATGGTACTTACAAGTTTTGCTTGAACACCAATCTAAAACTTCTTCAGGATATTAAAACGCTTTACCCAAAGTTTAGCATCGAAATCCTTTAGATATTATAAAATCAACCAAGGTAAATCTACAAAACTATTTTTTTTAGTTAAATGGAGTCTTTGCATAGTCCCCTTCTAAAAAATTTAAATATCTCATCTTGTCATTTAATAGACTTATGCTAGCTTCATTAAATTCCTTTATCTGTAATGATTTAATATGCTTTCGGGTATACTGTAGTAAGAGGATATAAGATGCGGTTGGAGTAAATACACCTTTCTTTACCCTGTGTTCTCTGTGTTTTCTGGCCTGGCATATATGATCCAGGATACCCTTGTCTCACTCAGGGATTTTAGGATTGTGAGCTTGCCTTACCTTTATGATACCTCGTTACTTATGGGTTGCGATGGTAGTGCTAAGGAGTCTTTTTTCCTTATCCTTTTGAGTGTGTATTATTGTGCTCTACATATTGGAGTATCATTTAGTTTCTCCAATGTGATATTAATTTAGTAATATTTAAAAGTAGTTGTTGTTCCTTGAAATGTGACCTTACAGTGTTATATATTCTTTCCTTATGATATCTAGAATTCTTCAAATTGATATTGGTTGTTACAATGTCATGTTATAGTTATAAGATAAATAATGTGTGTATCTTATATGTACAATTGTTATTAAAGAAAAGTAGATATCATTTTCCACTATAGATATTACATTACCATATTGCATAGTTAGGCTATAGTTTTGAAAACTACCAGCTCTTCACTTTTACACATTCTCTCTTATTTGAAAACATTTTATTTATAGTCCTTTCCTTTAATTATGAAAACCTAATGGAGACCTTGGTCCTAGCGTAATAAATTATTACAACTCTAGAAGGAAGATTTCCTTACTCATTTCAAGTAATGTTTGGGACTGTAATGTTGTGAATAATGAATTACACTAGCACTGAGGTCATGAATGGTATATTCTATTTTAGATATTAGGTTTAATACTGGTTATGGAAATTGAATTTTAATTGTGTTGTTAACAATTAAAGGGATATTGATTGGTTCCATGATATAATAGCTATGTGTGTTGGTCATCTGTGTGGTTACTATTTGCGCCATCAAAATTAATTGATAATTATTTACACCATGATATGTATGGATGGTCATGTGTGTAGATACTTCTTGCACCACTAAAATTTTAATGAATACATGATTGAGTGAATGAATTCCCTTGCACCTTGGATTATGCTGATGAATTAGGTGACTAGATTGCTTACATTTTGACTAATGTTGATGTTGAATGATTATGCTTTTAGATTACTCGCGCGCATTGTAATAATGTTGATGTATGATTCCTAAGTAAATGGATTAATTGTGCACAATGAATGATGCTCATTTATGTTTAATTTGGTAATTAGGTCATGCGCGCACCTTGAAAATAATGTTGATTATTGTTGAAATCAATGATTGATTAATCACACGCCTTGAAGTAAAGTAGATGTCTAATTTTATTCCTTGAAAATAAAATAAAGTTGATCACATTGCACCTTAACTTATGTCATCATGTGATTGATTTAGTAATCAAATTCTCTTGTGCCTTGGAATTTAAGTGATGTGTGATTGGTTATTAGAACACTATTGTGCCATTGATTATCGTTGATGTTGTTGATTTAGCTAGTTGGTTTTTGGACTTGATTGTGTTAGTGGGATGTAGACACCTCCTTGTTCCTCGGAACAATATCCATCCCTGAGACATTAAATGGTCAAAATCAATTGGATGAATCATGGGCTTGAGCATTGATTATGTGTATTGGAGGTCCTAACCTTGCAAGGTAGGTTGGGCGAGTAGTTTCTCTATGTTATATTTATGTGATGAGTTGATCTTGCGTCACCATTTATGATACTTGTTGATTTTGTGTCATTATCTAATGTGATGATGTGTTAAGTATGTGTCGTTACTAATTATGATGGATGTGTTGGTTGCGTCATTATGGATTACGACGATGAGTCACTTGTAATTCTTTTAATTATGATGTCATTGATTAGGCACTGCTGTGAATCATGTGTTGATGTTAATTATCTAATGCAAAAGAAAAAATTGCTTTTGTGCTTCACTTTCCTAGTCGTAACGGAGGGGTTGTTACATAGTTGTAGTAGATGAGAAAATTTATAGGATATATGAGGGCTCTCCATCTATAATGATTTTATCTTGATGAATAAAATAAAATATGTGGTAGGTGATTATATTTCCACCTTTATTTTTTCTCATCAACATCTACAACTACTTGTTTTTCCTCTTCTACTTTTCCCTATCCTTTCTATATCTCCTACCATCATCATAAGACCTCCATATTTAAATCCACCTTAACTCGTATTTATAATAAGGTAAGTGCATAATTTGAAACTTAGTGAAAATTGATCAAAACATAAATGAAATAAACAAAATAGAGTGCAAACAAATGACACAATCCATAATACACATAGATATATCTAGGCTAGAATTTTGTCAACATTATTTCATTCAAAATGTAACGCATCCATACAAACAAAACATAGCCTTGGGTATTGTGCAAGTCTTAGGGAAGAAAGAGGAAGAGGGAAAAAAGGGGAGAGAAGAGAATAGAAGATGGAAGAGAAGAAGGAAGAAGAAAGTGAAGAAGAGTGAAGGAGGGGCAAGACGAAGAGGAAGAGGAAGAAGGAGGGGAAGAAGAAAAGGAAAAAGAAGAGGAATAAGGGGAGGCCAAAGAAGAAGAAGTGAAGGAAGTAGGAATTGGAAAGAAAGAGGAGGAGAAGAACATGAGGATAACAAGGGGAAGAGAAAGATGAAGGGAGGAGTAGGAGGAGAGAAAGTGTAAGGAGGATTTCAAAAAAAAAAATGAGGGAGTATTTGGGGACCAATATGAAGAGAAATAAGGAGGGGAAGAGGAAGGGGAAGAGAAGAAGGGGAGAAGAAGATGATGAGGAGGAAGAAGAGGGGGAGGAAGGAGGAGCTAAAAAAATAAGAGGAGAGGAAGGATGCGAAGAATAATAATAAGAAAGGACGATCCAAGTGGCTATTCGATATTTTCATCATCTCAAAATCGATCCTAAACCCTATAATTAAATTTACAACATTTTTTGGGTCCTAAACTTTTGACACGTTTTCTAGGTCCTAAACATTTTTTCTAGGGTTTTCATTGCAAGAAGGGTAGAAACCAAGGATTCCATTTTTTTTAACCTCCCTTCCTATAAATCTTATTAATGTTTTTCCAATATACTCGAGAGTGCCCCAAATGGAGTTGATATGAGAAATTTATGGCCCTAGGAAGTTGACATACCAACAAGGCTCCCTAGGGACCATAATTATTTTTCCACCTTAGCTCATAGGTTTAAGGTTTTTATATTTTAACGTTTTTGGACATTATGATATAATGTAGTTTCATCCTCTTGTTATGGACCTTCTACAAATAAAATTGTGAAGTTAATACAATGAAGAAGATAAAGGTGCAGCTCGAAGTTTTGTTGGTTTTCTTAGTTAAGGTTTTCTAGGTTAATTCTTTGTGTGTTGAATGTGTGTGGTATTTTTTATTTTCTATTATGCTTAAGAATATGTATGCATTTCTTAATTTGGAAATATTTAAAACTTTAAAGGGGGAGGGGGGAAGAAGAGGGGAAGAAATAGTGGAAAGAAAGGAAGAGGGAGAGAGAGGGACAAAGAGAGGAAGGATAAGAGGGAGAGAAGGGGAGGAAGAGAGGGAGAACATGGAGAGGAAGGGAGGAAAAGAAAGATAAAGATTATGGGAAGAAGAGATTAAATAAACCTACTTTGTTTTCTGTTTTTTTTTTTGTAGATCCCATCTCCAAAGCCCAAATCACATTTATTATAAATTTGCAATTTTTTTTAAAATATGGGGGAAGTGGAAAAAGACTTACCTTTGATCATGTGATGCCCCACACATATCTCTTTCTTTATCTTGTTTAGTTCCCCCACAAATCCATTTCACCTCCAAGAATATCTACCTTGCACCCTCATGTGAAAGTGATATGAGGGGATCCTATTTTTTTACTTTATATTATAGATGAACATGTAGGGAAACACAAATCTTCATTTTGCATCACTTAGTTTTTTGTTTCTTTGAGTTCTACATCAACATTGCATTGGCTATGTGTCCACTTTTTTGATGTAAATATGGAGCTCATGTCATATTCATGCCGATTATGCATCATAACCATGATACTAACTTGATGCAAATATGATGGAAAAACATGTTGCAAAAATGCAATGCATGCTTGGAAAATAATTCAACAAGGTGTTTGAGTCGACATAAAACCTCATATTGAAGTAGTTTATGGATGAGGTATGTAATGTAACATAACATAACACTAATAAACTAGAATGAAAAAAAAATTGATGTCTATAATATATAAAAAGAAAAAAAAGAAGGGGTGAGTGAGATGCATAAGGCACAC
>JASDQU010101744.1:178865-191012 GCA_032191745.1 Picea mariana | reverse complement strand
TTTTTTTTTTGTAGATCCCATCTCCAAAGCCCAAATCACATTTATTATAAATTTGCAATTTTTTTTAAAATATGGGGGAAGTGGAAAAAGACTTACCTTTGATCATGTGATGCCCCACACATATCTCTTTCTTTATCTTGTTTAGTTCCCCCACAAATCCATTTCACCTCCAAGAATATCTACCTTGCACCCTCATGTGAAAGTGATATGAGGGGATCCTATTTTTTTACTTTATATTATAGATGAACATGTAGGGAAACACAAATCTTCATTTTGCATCACTTAGTTTTTTGTTTCTTTGAGTTCTACATCAACATTGCATTGGCTATGTGTCCACTTTTTTGATGTAAATATGGAGCTCATGTCATATTCATGCCGATTATGCATCATAACCATGATACTAACTTGATGCAAATATGATGGAAAAACATGTTGCAAAAATGCAATGCATGCTTGGAAAATAATTCAACAAGGTGTTTGAGTCGACATAAAACCTCATATTGAAGTAGTTTATGGATGAGGTATGTAATGTAACATAACATAACACTAATAAACTAGAATGAAAAAAAAATTGATGTCTATAATATATAAAAAGAAAAAAAAGAAGGGGTGAGTGAGATGCATAAGGCACACTTTTTTTAGGAAACATTGATATGATAGGAATTGCAAGTGGGACCATGCACTTTGACAGGGTTTTGAGCAAGGAACTTTACATCTCAAGGTTTCGAGATGGTATTCTACATGGTACTTATTCCTTTGAAAAAAATGATTCCCCACGTGTTGTAGAGAAAGTTCTCCTATGGTTATGGGTTAGAGCCACACCAGAGCAATGACCATAAAGAGTGAACTCAATCCCAAAATTGCAATCAAGCAATATTATAAATAACTAAATAACCAACTAACAATCAAAAAGTGAGAAGAAAACCAGGTTCCCAATGTTCGATGACGATCCCTTGGTTGAAACCTTTCGCTCCATCGTTCATTTCCAACAGTCGCTTTGAACACTTGCAAACAATGAAGTTGACAACCATAAAGGGGTAGTTACAAGATTACCAAATCTCATAAAAGATGATTGCAAGTAAATCAATTAGTGTTCTAGGAAATTGAATGCTTAAACATAAACATCATATACTAAAAAACAATTACTTGATAGGAAATAGGTCTCTTTATTGATGAACAACATGACAAGGGTAGTTACTACCTGTATCTGCTACAACACTACTCTAGAATATGACTCCAAGTCCCTTCATCCAGGCCAATGAAAATCGACAATACTTATGACTCCAATGATCGAGTAAGTCCAAGAAAGAGTAATGGACTCTTCTTAACAAGATATGAGGAGCAAGGAAGGCTGGAAACAAGGATTTCCATGTCTGGAGGAATAAATCAAAAGCAAAGGAAAACAGGCTTGCAAAGAGGGAAAGAAAATGCCAGTATTATGATGCTTCAAGGTATGATTGTCCTCTCCTCTACACCTTGGCTCTTTTTATACCTTCTCCAAGTGGTTGGAGTGGTTACAAACAATTGTAAATGCACAATAGGGGGTCAGGAACCGGGGGAACCCGTAAACCCCAAACAAAAATACCCAAAGTATTTTTTTTGAGCCAAATAAATATGTATGTGCCTTGCAAAGGAGCAACATATTTATGTACGTGCCTTGCATAACTGATAGGGTGCGTATATGTCAAAAAAATGAGTTTTTTTTAATATTTCATAGGAGGAAAATGGGAATTAAGCTTGTAAGTAGGAAAAGGGTAAGGTCAACATGGCATCAATTCATGTGAGGTGGAAATTGATGTTATAGCACCATGATAATAAAAAATAATATAAAAACAATCCATAATAATCAAATAAACCACCCATCTTAACCTTGATCTCTTAAGCAATTAGAAATTTCCAATTTGATTTCCTTTTAATCCCTGTCGATGCTTAATAGATTCAAGGTTAAGAGAACCTACATTGATTTTAAGTAAATTTCATCATAAATTTTTATTTGACCATATCTTACATTGTTGAAATGAGCACACTCATGTTTTAATTCATAAATGCTTCAATAGTGGGGCAACTCAATCCATACATGATAGGATGGGAGTCCTCTTGTTTCTAAAGTCTTGTTTCTAGCAGACTTTCCTCTTGTTTTCAAACTCTAGTGATATAGGAAGTCAATATTCCCAACAATTTATAACTTTGAATGAATTTTTGATGATCTGCATTGATTCAAAAATGGGAGAACCCCCTAAGGCATTTTCCCACATTTCGCATAACTTGCATCATAGTGGAACTTTGCACATGGAAACAATTTTTTTTGAATTCTTATTAGATTTATGGTGAAAATAGGGTCATTTTTCTACGAGATTAACTTCTTACATGATATGGTGTTTAGTCATTTTGATAGTAGTAAGCTAATATTGAAATAAATTATATCGTTTTCCGACCACAAATCTAATAAGAATTCGTCAAAAATTTTATGAGGAAAGTTTTTTCGATGAGGTAATATTTGTGCATGGTGAAATAAATCCCTTTTCCTAATTTTGAATCGGCCTAGATCGTTAAAAAATAAATCATGATTCCAAATCAATGGGAACTTTGACTTTGTATATCGAGGGATTTTTCTAACTAAAGGGAAGTTTGCTACAAAACTAGATGACTACAATTTGATAGAGTGAATATCTAAGTTTATTCAATTGGGTATAGCTTGAGTGGTTGTGAGGGAAGAATTGTTACCCTCCCTACCTAGGTTCAAATCTCACTTTCTGACATGTTTCTGTTAGTTAATGGATTCTTGATGAGCTATATATGATCTAGTATTGATGAGTTGTTTACCTAGCCTTATACCCTAAAGAATCTTGTATTTACCTTGGGTACCATTATCATAATGAGGAGAAGTGCTTGGGAGGTTTCTCCAGAATATATTACCTAAATAAAATGAAAAAAAAAAAAAAAAATTACTAAATTTATGGATTCTCGAAATAGAAACAATGAAGTTTTAGTTTATAAATTTTATTTAGAAAGACATTCCAATAAATTCCTAGATGAACGAGAACATCGCTTTTTTTTTTCGTGACCCTTGTTGATTTCTTATTTGATAAGATAGGTGTGTATGTTGGTTATTGAGTATAAACCATCATCTTTAATAAAGGACCGTCTTTAAGTTCCTTGTACTAAATTTTAAAAAATTGTTCTAAATAAACGTAATGAAGTTCCGAAGTTCCAATATGTAAAATATTTGAAAGTGAGTAACTTGATGCATACATAATAAGGTGGTATTTAGTAATTAGTAATTTTAACAGATTCAATGTCCAAGTGGCTCATATTAAATTTTGAAGATTCTCGAGATAAACATAAATTCAAGTTTAAGATCCTTTAAGTGTTTTAATTTAAAGGATTTTTGAAATAAACATGATCAAGATTTAATATGTAAAATGGATCATGTTGATGCATACATGATAATGTGGTGCTTAATCATTTTGGGTGTCTAGATACCTTGTGTTAAATTTTAAAAAGTTTAAATATAAAATTTGATATTTTAGATTTGTATGATTTAAATAATTTAATTTCATGTTTAAAAAATGAAATTAATTTGATATAACTTATTTTGGAAAATATATATTAAAAAAAATATCTTAACCATTATTTGAGATCTTGATATTAAGGAGTTGCATATTTTATAACATATTTGTAGAAAAGGTTTGCGATCTTGATGCACATTTTATAACATATTTGTAGAAAAGGTTTGGTAGTTAGGTTTGAATGTGAAGTGTTGGCTTTTGACCAAGTTTTGAAGATTTTTTGTCATGTTTGACCTATTTTGGAACTTTGACAAGCTATCGAAGGCGGAGCGCAAGACGAAGAGGAGATCGCGGGATCTCGGCCCCTTTTAAGGCCCTTTTTTGGATTTGGGATTATGTAACAGGTATGGGAATGTTGGCCCATGGGTTTACCCATCCTTAAGCCTATTTTGTAATGTATAAATAGAAGGCTAGGCAATGTAAGAAGAGGGGAGTTGCAAGTTGGCTAAGTGCTAGAGTTGGATCTGTGTGATCAAGAGTTGTAAGTGCTTTGGTGCATTCTATGTGAGACTTGCATAGCTAAGTGCAAGTTATTGTAACAAACTATGGAAGGTTGTGTTCTTAGATCTACTTAGGGAAGAAGGATCTAGCGAGTTACGCAGATCTGATGTCCTCTGCGGAGTAGGGTTTTTGAGGCTCTATGCATGTAATTGATTGAAGAAGCTAATAAAGAAGACAAAGAGTTAGTGGGCATAGCCCCAGGGTGGGGGTGAACCACGTACATGTTGTGTTGCTCTGCTTGGTGCAATGTGTTGATGTGTTTATATGTGAATGTACTTAGTGCTTTAATATAGATGAATGATCTATTGATGCTTACTGCTTAATGATATGGATGGATGTTAGATCTGACTGATATACATATGCTTAGTGCTTGAATCTGCTAGATCTGATCTGTTTTGTCGTGCTAAGTGCTGCTAGATGATAGATCTGGTTGAATATTGCGATGCTTTGAAATTAGGGTTTAACTGCATTGTAACTGAGACTGAATATTAATTAATGTTAACTCTTGAGTGCTTTGTTAAGTGTTAGAATCACAGATCTGTGTCCCAGCTAAGGTTGCAGACATCCAAGTCCTTCAACCACCCTTGCCTCTACCTCAGGTGAGACTTCATCTGCTTCGCAGGTGTTCTCGAAAGGGATGGTAGTTAGGGTTTTGTTGGTGCGTTGTTATAGTGTTGAACCCTGGGTCTGCCCCTGTGCCAACAAATGGCTCCGTTGTCAGGACCTGAAACTGTGATTGCTAGGAACTGAGGAAAAATAATCTTTGTGCAAAGATCCGACCTGAAATTGTGAAAGATCTGTGTGTAGATCTGTCACCCTAGTGCGTCATATTCTACTTGATCTATGAAGCTCTGTGCCAAGAAGGGTCAGACCCAAAGAAAAGAGGTAAGATCTGTAAGTTCTGTGCTCTAATAAAGGTAAGAATAGTGAAAAGTTTTATATCTGGAAGCTTTGTTCTCCGTTGAAGATAAGATTAGTAGAAAGTTTTGTTCTAAAGTAAGGATCTAAGTATGTTTAATAAGATTTGTCCTAGCTTGAAAACTAGGGCACTAATAGATGAAAGAAGATTTGATATGAGTAGATCTGATAAGAATAGTGAAAGATATGTTATACCTATTCATAGAGAGAATGTTTGGACTAACAAATGGATGCAGGATCCTAGAAATGATTTTTTGCAGGTTAGCTACCATGATCCTAGTGTGCAGTACAGGAAAGGTTGGGGATCATTTAAGAGAAAGAGAGTATTAACCCTTTGTTACAGTTGTAGAAAACCGAGACATCTGGCTAAGGAATGCCCTGGAAGAAGACCTAGTTGCCTCTGATGCAAAGCTATGGACCATGAAGTTTTGGATTGCCCTAGAATGATTGTTAAGGTTGAAAGGATGAATATGAGACAAGAAGACCATGAGAAAGGTCAAGCAACTGAGATTATGACATAATCCCAGAAAGAATCAGAAAAATTATTGCTACAGATGAAAGAAACCTTGAATGACCACCGACATATCATCTTATCAGAGATCTTCAAGGAAAAAGAATGCATTGAAGTAAGAATAGGAGACTTCGACATTGACTGTGTTCTGGATGAGGAAACACGGGTGAATATCATGACAGAAAGAACTTGGGAAATTATAGGAAAGCCTGCTATGATTCCTTCATTGGGAGGAATAGGGTTCTTGAGAGGAAAGATGATAAACCTATGTGGAAGACTTACCCAGATATCTATGAATGTCAATGGAACTTTGACAGAGGAAGAATTTGAAGTTGTCAATTTTATTGAAAAAAATGCTCCATTTGTTATGCTACTAGGAAAACCTTGGATTGAAGGAGATTGGGCCAAAAGGAAAGAAGAAGAAATCGTAGAGCATAAGAAGCAAGAGTTAAAAGATTTCATGACTGGGAGAATCGCACACTTGATTGAAGAACAACAGAACCAAGCGAAGCTATTTAAGACCAGAGACTTGGATGTCGAAGTAGGAAGAACACTAGAAGATTCGCAAAAGACTAAAGTACCTATTCCAGATATATATGAAGTATTACCCCTGATTTCTAGGAAAGAACCTCACCAACGCGAAGTTACTCTGCCAGAAGAAGGTAAGAATCAGAATGGAAAAATGAATTCCAAGACGAAGCTCACTGGAAAGAAGGCTAGAAAACTAAGTAAGAAGAAAGCTAAAATTGAAAAGTTATAGAAGGTTCCAGAGGGAACTTCGCAGAAGGAAAATTTGCAAAATTGGAACTTCGTCAGGATATCAGAACTGTGTCACATGGCACTTCGCCATGGCAATGCAATATAGCCGTTAGAGATAGTATAATCATTATACCAACGTCCTGAATGGGTAGAAAGGAATTTATGATCAGTAAGTTCGCCACTGGGCCATTGGGACTGCACCATAACGAACAACACTAAGTTAATGAAGGCTTCTCACCCATTGCAAGAGATCTGTTGTCAAGTTATCTATTTATCCCGTCGCACCACACAACAAGATTTTTTTTTTACCCACGAATCCAAGCCCGCAGACTAGTTGATTTCACACAGTGATCATCATGCTATTACCATTCATCCCATTGCATTGAGTGGTTACTCTTCGAACCTAAGATATTCAACCACTAGCGTGCATGTCGGACAAGCTTCGCGCTGCAGAGAAAATTGTCGAGGAATTTTTCATTGACCTAATGACTAAGAGAGTAATGTTTGAAAGAGAAATGTCTACAAGTATTCAAGCGTCATCGACGAGAGGAGTGCAAGCCTCTTTGTCGACTGCTAGCATATCCGAATCATCCTGATCATCAGCAGAAAAGAGAACCAAGCACAGATATGACCTATCAAATGTGAAGTTGATCCCGTCCATATTGCCCGATTACATCCCGCCTCTGGCCGGGGTAGTGAGTCGAGATAGCATGCCAAGATATTTTTAGTACTCATTACTGTGTACCTCCCAAAGAGGATACGCAGAGTTTGAGCGCAGCAGGACAAGATCACATCATTGAAGTTTAGTGACTTCAACCTCGGAGATCACAAGAACTATAGTATGCTCGCCCTGTACAAATACTTGACCAGGACAAAGGGGAAGAACTCAAAGATAATCCCCCAGCCTTGGACGATGAACCTCGCGCAGTCCACCTTGCTAAATGTAATGAATATCCCACACTTCGGAAGGCACCAAGAAGTGAACGCATGTGTCAAGCTATTAATTTCATGTTACCATGGCGGTTACTTATGGCTAGACCATTGGATTACAGTCGATCTGACATTGATCCATAGGATCATGAGATTCAATATGCAAGGACCTGACCCATAGGAGTTCTATCCAGGAAAATCCACAAATCACACGCTAGCACAGAAGATCAAGGATACATACGACGATGTTGAAAAGGGAACGCGAGGGTACAAGTTAGCCTCCATCCAGAATGGCATAGTGTGACTAGCCTATCAACTCATAGCCAGAAAGTTATTAAGGAAGAAGAGACCTACGCAGTTCACAGGCTTTGTTGTTGACCTCACAGGGAAGTGTGTGGAAGGCCTGCAGATGAACTGGAAGAAGTACCTAGTTAATCAGCTGGAACTAGACTGTCGCGAAGCATAGGATTAGGGCTATGAGTTTCACTTTAGCTGGCTCCTGATCCTCATCACCTTTGTTTCCTGGGAGATTCTAAAAGGTGCGACCTTCCCGGATATTGAACCGTTCAAGTCGCTTGCCGCGAAGTTCGCTACACTTTGGTACTCGAGTGATATGAATAAATAGTGGCAGTCGAACGTTGTTTTTCACACCTATTACCTGCAGCTGAAGCGATCCATCGAAGCTGAACCGTGCATGAATCTGAACACCCTACAGAGGTTCCGACCCCTAATGAAGTTCTGCGTAGATCGATACTTCATCTACATAACTGTGCGAGTCGAGGAACATAAGGAGCAACTTCAGTCGTACTACAAGCTCACAGAATAAGACCTTGAGGAGATCACCAAGGACTGGTCTGCAGACCTCCTTATCCCTGCAGACCCTACAGAGATGTCTGACCCTGACAGCCTAGAGACCATGCTTAAAGAACAAGATACACTCGGGCCTAGCCGAATGAAGAAGACCGGAGAGCTCCAAGATTTAAGAAGTGCCTCAGGAAATACTTCTTTAATATCGCCTAACCGAGGGGGTGATGACAAAGTAGAAGAACTAAATGGAAAAGGAACTGAAAAGAAGCCAGGTGAAGTAACACCACCTAGAGACGAGGACAATCCCCTGAAGAAGAGGAAGGTTTCTCCCCTGAAACCTTCTTCCCAGAAGAAATTGAAAGCCACAGTGACCAAGATGAAGACTGTGCTTACTGTCGATGGTTTTGACTTCATCATCGCAACTCTCAACGATGCTTCACTAGAAATCGTGGAGAAATGGGAAGCTAAGCAAGAAGAAATGTACGATAGAATTGAAATTGAACTCTCAGGGGTACAATAGGCCCTTCATTCCATTCGTGTAGTCTCCACTGCGCCCCTGGCATAAGGAGAACCAGAGTTGGGAGGTGAGCCAACCCAACTCCAATGACTAGATGATGCAGTCGAAGCTCGCCTTCATCGTGCTCAAGACGAAACAGAACAAGCCACCTATGCCTTGAAGCAAGTGCAAGGCATACTCATAGAAAAATGCAGAGCTGCAGAACAGGAGAAGGTTGCTCTCCAGGCAAAATTTGAAGAAGAGAAATCCCATATGCAGCAAGAAAAAGAAAAGTTGCTCGCAAAGCAACTTGAAGTGAAATAAGCAGTCAACAGAGCACTCTGCTCTGTGACAGGCTTAGAGCTACAAGTAGAAGATCGAGTCATGCATCAAGTAGAGTAGTTCATAGAAGCTATCCAGCAGCTACATCAACGAATCACAGATTTAGAGCTCCACACAGTGCCCAGCACCCCGGAGGATGTGAGGGACCAAAGAGAAGTAACTGCTCGAAGCACAATTGAGAGAATAAAGGCCGTTTCCATGGAATGTAAGCAATTCACTGATCACAGTGCCCAAACCTATGAGAAACTAACTAAGAATCCAAAACTGAAGGCACTAGAGTCGCAGCTCCAAGAGGTGAAGTATCAAGAAAAAATGATACATGCACAACTAAAGCACATGTCAGTTGTGGAAAGAATGAAGCAATCCTAGGAGAAGCACACTACCCAGCAGTAGGTCCACAATATCCAGAGAAAATTCATGTATGTGACTCAGAGGCTCCAACCTGTATAGGATAAGGCTTACCAACTGTTCATCGATATCGAAGGTCGAGGAATGGAACTAGAGCAAGTCGTCACTACAGCTGAACAATTCCTAGAAGGACCTATCAACAAAGCATTCATACAAGAGTTCATTGAACAAGAGGTCGTGGCATAGCAACAAGTCTAAGAAGCTCAAGCCAAGATAGAGACTTTTGAAGCAGAACTAGTCCAATTAGAGTGACTCAGGATGAGTCACAGGTGAGTGTTGGGGGCATATTGGCTCTTGACCAAGTTTTGAGGATTGTTGGTCATGTTTGACCTATTTTGGGACTTCGACAGGCTGTCAAAGGTGGAGCGCAAGACAAAGCGGAGATCGTGGGATATCGACCCCTTTTAGGGCCATTTTTTGGATTTGGGATTATGTAACGGGTATGGGAATGTTGGCCCATGGGTTTACCCATGCTTAGGCCTATTTTGTAATGTATAAATAGAAGGCTAGGCAATGTAAGAAAAGGGGAGTTGCAAGTTGGCTAAGTGATAGAGTTGGATTTGTGTGATCAAGAGATGTAAGTGCTTTGGTGCATACTATGTGAGACTTGCAAAGCTAAGTGCAAGTTATTGTAAGAGACCGTGGAAGGATGCGTGCTTAGATCTACTCATGGAAGGAGGATCTAGCGAGCTGCGTAGATCTCTTGTCCTCTACGGAGTAGGGTTTTTGAGGCTCTGTGCATGTAACTGATTGAAGAAGCTAATAAAGAAGACAAAGAGTTGGTAGACGTAGCCCTAGGGTGGGGGTGAACCACGTACATGTTGTGTTGCTCTACTTGGTGCGATGTGTTGATGTGTTTATATGTCAATGTGCTTAGTGATTTAATATAGATGAATGATTTGTTGATGATTAGTGCTTAATGATATGGATGGATGTTAGAACTAACTGATATACATATTCTTAGTGCTTGAATCTGCTAGATCTGATTTGTTTCGTCGTGCTAAGTACTGCTAGATGCTAGATTTGGTTGAATACTGTGATGCTTTGTAATTAGAGTTTAACTGCGATGTAATTGAGACTGAATATTGATGAATGTTAACTGTTGAGTTCTCTGTTAAATGTTAGAATCACATATCTGTGTCCCAGCTAAGGTTGCAGACATCTAAGTTCTGCAAGCACCACTGCCTTTAGCTCGGGTGAGAATTCATTTGCTTCGTAGATGTTGCCGAAAGGATCGATAGTTAGGGTTTTGTTGGTGCGCTATTGTAATGTTGAACCCTAGGTCTACCCCTGTACCAACATTAAGTTAATTAATAATAATCATATTTGGAATTAATTATTTTGATTTGATTCATTCATATTCATATTTTTAATTAGTTATTTTGATTTATTTCATGAATTTTACTATTGAATATTTTGATTTTTTCCATTTAATATTATTTAATGTTAATTCATCTAATGTTATTTAATGTTAATTTATATAAATAAATAAAATATAATATAAATCCTCAATTTTCACATTATCGTCTCCCATGTCTCTTAAAATGAATATAAAAACCAAAAAACAATGAGAGGAACGCAAAACAATAATTATGTGATGTAAAGTGATAGAGTATTGGAGAACGTATCTATAATATTAACCACTATCGAGCGAAATAAAGTAAACCTTTTGGTAAATGTGTGAAGATGAAATCTTCATTTTCCAATATAGTTTAAAATTAATTATAAAAAATATGTCGACTAATATTTTTATGATAAAAATATACTCATGCCAATGCATAGAGCGCATAAATTTGTTTTAATGGCTAAGAGCTATGTTATCAATATAAAAATGACAGAGATGTTTAATTCATTTAAGACTGTTTTATTAAATTAATTATCGCATTAAAGCATTTGGTAGTATGAGTAAGAAAAACAATATCATGATTTGGTAGTTATCAATATAAAAATCACTGAGATGTTTAATTCATTTAAGACTGTTTTATTAAATTAATTATTGCATTGAAGCATTTTGGTAGTATGAGTAAACGAAATAATATCATGATTTAGTAGTTTGTATTATATGATTAAGTCATAATTTAATAGTAATAGTCTGCATTATTTTATTGGGTCATATTATTGTGTTTTAAATTTAATTAAATAATTAATTTCTAAAAAAAATTGAGCTTGGCTGGGGTTTAGTGTTCCTCTACATTTGTCATCATTATGCACCTTCTACAAAGTCATCATAGGGGTCAAGCCCCCCTCCTCATTCCTCCTTGGGCTGCAATGGCACAAGATTTGGTCCTCTTAAACATGATTCGCCCACCCCAGCTGTTTTCACTCTTTTCGTCGATGTGTGAGCAAAAAGTGAGTGCTTACATGCCTAGTTGGGCTCTGCTAGTCATGACAGCTGTGATGTAAAAGGTTAGAAAGAAAACAACTAAACTATTAACAAGAATTAAACAAAAACTAAATAAACACATGAGCATGGAAATAAAAATAAAAACAAATAACAATGGACCAATATCACCAATGTATTAGCTGGTCTGATAGATGAAATCCAAAGATACACAATGGAGAAAGAGGACTTGGGTCCCTTCCCTCTCCAATGGAAGGCTCTTTGAGGCCCTCAACTGATTTGCTCTCCTTACGAGAAAAGATGAAATGTGGATGAAAGAACTCCAAGCTTATTCACACAAGAGAGGGGTGAATAGCTTATGAAATGCAACTTACAATGTGTATTACCAAAGAAGAGGTCTCTAGCAATCTCAACAGCATAACAGTATGAATAATTCCTTGAGAAAATGGTGGTCATTCATGGCTTTTTATAGCTAAGCATTGGGCTATTATGCAACCTCTTTTGAATGTGAAAAGAGGCTCTTTAGGGCACAATTAGGTCTTTGACCAGCCTCCCCACGCAGATT
>JASDQU010101744.1:65298-147022 GCA_032191745.1 Picea mariana | reverse complement strand
ATCCAACCATGTACCAAATGTACCAATCATGTGTCAACTACTCATCAACTATGACTCATCAATATGTACCAACATCATCAACTATACACCTCATGTATTTGCGTCAACTCATCAAATACTTGTCTCAACCATGTACTCAACATGTACCTCAACCAAACTCCCTCATCAATTTCATCATCCAAATATGATTTGTAGCTCTATAATATACCTGGTCTATATGATCACATTCCTGCAAACCTTCCTTAACTTTAAAATCAAGAGACTAGCATTTTCATCAAACTTTTCTTTAGTCTCACATGCCTAGTTTTGGATTAGTCAACAACCCTAACTTGAAGTAGTCATAACTTTGAACCTGTAATGTATAAAGCTCTGAAAATGATACAAAATGTTTTTTAGTGTGTTTTATGAAATTCATCCAAGTGGAACTACTTGGAACCTCTCAGAAGAGGAGTTATAGCAAAAATGGCATACCTTTCTAAATTATGGCTTATTCTAGAGAGCGACCTTGTAGAGTGTGCCCTGCACAAAAAATTTGATGAAATGATATGAAAATATTACACAAAATAGTACAGAATGTACCCTAACCAACACATTTTGTCTCACTGAATTTGGATCTTTTATGAAGAATTTATGACGTTTTTACCCGAAACACCTAATTTTGACTAGTTTTAGGATTGGCCACAAACCCTAATTTCCACAGAGTGTAACTCCCAAAATAAAATGACCCATAAGCTGAATTTTTAATCATAGATACTGGGATATGTTTTCTCACATGCATAGCAATTTTAGGATCTGAATCATTATATAAGAACATTTATAGCGAAAATGGTGAGATGACTTGAAAATAACATACCTTAGAAAGCACCATCAAAAGAATTTATTCTTCCTTGCATTTCGGCTTTATTTTCTTCACTTTCCTCAGAATTTCGGCTTAGATATCATTTGTATACCTCAAACACCTATATATATTCAATATTTTCAAGTTTGATTCAAATGAGAGAGCCTTACCTCTTAGTTATACTCTCCAAGTAGATTCCTTAAAAACATCTTCTAGGTCACTTGGCCCCACTTTCCTTATTTTAGGGTTGGGTCCACTTCTAATTTCTCCATTAAAATTATTATTGAAATAATTTATTTTGTATTAACTTTGAATTATAATACACTCATCACTTCACTTTATGATTTACCTTTTAAAATCTCTTAAACCACTTTGATTACTTTGACCTTTTGGGGCTTCTAGATGACATATGAGGGTCCTCCAACTTCGTAAGGCCATAACTCTCAAACCGTGAGGAGTTATGTGACATTCTACATACCACTAGAAATTGCATGACATTTACTATCCATATAGAATAGTATTATCTGAAAATATATCATAACTCATACCATTACCCATCAAACAAACTTGGGTCCATTACCCAAACCTAGGGTCTCCAACTTCTCATGGCCATAACTCTCTAACCGTGAGGAATTATGTGACTTTCCACATACCAATGGAAATGACATGACAAGAACTATCCATCTAGGATATTTTCCCTAACAAATTCACTTTTCTTCATCTCATTATTCCACAATTAAGCATGGGTTCTCTTACTCCACAAAGCGTCTTCTCGTGAGGGCTTTCACCATAAGGGGACCACTTTGGAGTTAATCCATATCTACTTCTTATCAACCATGAAAAAACAATAATGAGTCATATTTACATCAAACACTATTGGGTCCATTACCCAAACCTTTGTGCTACGGGTCTTTCTTCAACGGTTGACATCAATGACAACCAAACTTAATCAACAGGCACTTGTGAGGATAAATGATATATGTAAGTTACATTCCTCACCTGATAATTTCTTTGATGGGTATTTTTTCATAGAGGAAATGCATTGATGTTGGTTAATAAGAGTTGTGGAAAATGCACCTCAAATTTTCTACAACTTGCTACATATATACCCATCCAACATTACCTGAAAGAAAGGAAGAATTGTGGGTGTTGAAGCATTCTTCAACGAAATAGTCCAAGTCACCAAGGATATTATTGAATCATTAGAATGTGACTCATAAGCACAATAGGCAGTAGGTCTTGACCAATCCCTTGATTCTAATATGAAGATGTTTTCTATATGGTTCCTCGAAACGAATATGTGTGCACAATTCTCTCGTTGATGTCAAATCTTCTTAGCAAATGCCAAGGATTCCACGGTGGGAGTATTTTGATTTAGATTAAAAAGATGTGCATGCTATTTTCTGTCCCTATCTCCTCCAAGATTGACTTTGCTTTGGGTGAGCGATGGAACGATTCGACTTCCAACTATTCAATAGGATGAACAGGAAGGCATGAAAGGAGAAGAAGAGCAGGGCAAAGAAAGTGGGTATAATGACAACGCCTCAGAGCCACCGTGTTTTGAACAACCAATAGAATTTTTATTCCATAGATGGAAGACCAATCTCCAACATGCAACATCCCTTCCTCGTTGGGAAGAGGCAGATGCAACACCATGAATCGCGTCTAAACTTTGTTGGTTCCAAGGGTGGGATATGCATAGAAGTGTCGAGGGAAAATAGTGTCAGGTCACCTTATTACATTAAAGGCCCAGTTCGAAGCATTGTTACTAATAGAGAAGGATTGTTACATAAGGCAGGGCTACCCAGAAGAAGAAAGCATTGGCTGCAATGGAGGCATTTGGTGGGGATACTATTATTAAAAAGCCCAAAATGAAAAACATTAATGTCTGGACCAAATCAACATCCAGGAAGTGGGGCAAGAAGAACATGGCTAATGGCAGCCTCGCAGTAGAAGATACTACTTTTATGACTCCTGTTTCAAAAGATAGACCTTGAATGGAAAGAGGAGTTGTATATTTCTGGATTTTTCTCTGCAACTAAATATTCAAGATGTAGTCATATTAGTAAATGAATTTAACAAATAGTCAATTATGAAATAAATAATTCATCAACAATTTCAATTTCAATCAGATGCAAGCATTGTGGAACTTATCTCTGATTATTTAAACATATCTCTGATTATTTTTTCTTCTGGTGTGTTTTCGTTTGTGTGTTGTTGGTGTGCGTTGCTGGAATTCTTCGACTCTGCTAACCTCCTTATTGCATGTAAAAGACTTTGTTGGGATCAACAGAGAGGATTTTGCGGGGATCAGGGGGAGAGGATTTTGTTGCTAACCTCCTTCTTTCATGTACAAGACTTTTCTAGGATCAATGGAGAGGATTTTGCGGGGATCAAGGGGAGAGGATTTTTTGGGGGGAGAGGATTTTGCGGGGATCGGAGGAAATGGACACTACAAATCTCGAGCGGTAGCCTGAAGAAAGAAAAGAGATGGGGATGGAAATTTGGAGTGGTAGCCTGAAGAAAGAAAAGAGATGAGGATGTTGTGTGTAAATCCAACACGTTGGCATGGTGGCATGGTGGTTTGCATGGGGCTATAGGTGGGAGTCAGAGATCAGTATGGGATATGGACTAGATATGATACATGGGAGCATGCAAACATTTAATGTTAAGAAGTAATGCTAGAGTCATGTCTAGCATTACTTCATTGTGAAAAAGTAGAATACAAATATGCACTTTAAAGAAAATATAAGCTAAACTTTCTTCTGCCTCTCCTCACGAAGAGGCCAAATAAGAGGTCGAATTGAAAAATTAGAATAAAATTGTATGAATTTCCAACTTATATTATATGAATCTTTGAAACTTTAGGTTAAAACGATCTAATTTCATTGATTTTTGTGCCACCTAATTGAAAAACTAAAAAATGATTACTATTAGTCCCTACCAGCTCGGAGTGCAGGGACTAATTATGGTGCAATTGATTTTAATAAGTAGAACTTGGAGCAATAAGTTCATTATATATGCAATGATTATGAATTTGATGCATTGTTACTTTATCAAGATTTAGATAAAGAAGTTTCCTTTGCAAGTCATTAAGATAACCAACTAAATTCTTTACAAAACAATGTATTCAATTTTTCAAGATGTGTTATTCCATAAATCGATTCTAGAATTTTTATAAAAAAATGGAACAATACTAATATAAATGTTGGTAGTGATATTTATATTATATGCAAAAGGATAATACAAGATTATTGAAGCTCTCGTACACCATTGACATTAGACATCTTACTCCAGATCAAGATTAAGAACATTTTCCTATATATTTATGTGGGTAGGAAGTTGTAAACCAATTTGTTAATTGTTACCCATATGATGGTCATTATCTTGTGGATTATTTCATCTTTTATTAAGTTGTGTGGTTTATGAATATGGCATTTAATTACTTACAATGGGGCATGGATTATGTCAAAGAGTTATGATTGTGAGTTATGATTGTGAAAATCTTATTAGGAAGTGTTACCCTCATTTTGGATAAGAACAATATCTTTATAGAAAAGACACTAGTAGAGCTTGATGTTGGTATAAAGGGGTACTTTGCATGGTGTTTATAGAAATCATAGAAGCATTGAGCTAGGAGATTGAGTGGCATGACACTTTTTGTTTAGCTAGATCCTAAAGATGTTGGATATTATGTATTGTTCTCAAACATGCTATGTAAAATTCATGTGTTGTATATTTGTGGTTATATGTTTATGATATCTTGAATGCAATCACAAGTGATAATTTTTTGATAACTTGATGTTTACATATTGTGGATAAAAATGTTAAAAAGTGCATAATATTTATTCACCCCCCTCTCAGCATTATTGAATATTCCAACAATTGGTATAAGAGCAAGTCCTTAAGAAACAACCTAACCATTGGAAGGTAGATCATGGAGTGTACTAAGAATGGAATGCTAGTGTTTGATGGTCAGATCTATGTCTTATGGAGTAGAAGGATGAATTTTTTTTTGCAAGCATAGGGATTTGATGTCTGGAAAGAAGTAGTAGATAGATACAAGGAACCTGCCACTCCCCCAATAGATAAAGATGGAAATAAACTTTGTGAAAAAAATTTGAAGGCTATGAACGTTATTCTAAGTGGCCTAGTTAGTTCATTATATGTCAAGGTTATGCATTGTGACTCTGCACAGGATATTTGGGACAAACCTCAAAATGTTTACAAAGGAGATGCCAAAGTCAAAGGGGCCAAACTTCAAACTTATAGAGGTAAATTTAAACAACTGGAAATGAAGGAAGATGAAGATATTACAACTTATTTTATGTGAGTTGATGAAATAATGAACACTATTAAAGGATTAGGAGAAGAAATTAAAGGTTCGATGATTGTTCAAAAAGTACTAAGGTCTCTTCCAATGAGATTTGTTCCTAAGATTTCATCCCTAGAAGAAAGAATAGATATTGCTACATTGAGCATGGACGAGCTACATGGAATACATACAGATTATGAAATGAGAATAGAAAAGGATAATCCATCCAAGAAGGAAGCAACTTTCAAAGAATCCAAGAAGACAAGAAAGAATAAGCAAAAGTCAAAGTCGAGCTCCTGCTGCAACGATGATTCAAATGAAGATGAAAAGATATCCAACTTCGTGAGGAGGTTGAAGAAAGGAACTGGCAAGTAAAAAGGTAATTTTCCCTTAAAGTGATTTAATTGTGGTAAAATTGGTCATTTTACTTCTAAATGTCCTTATGCTAAGAACTCAGATAGAAATGAAGAAGAAGTTTCCAAGAAAGAAAAGAAATATCAAAAGGGAAACAAGAAAGGAAATAAAAGAAAAGTCTTCAACAAAATCCTCTACTCAAAAGAACATAGTTCCTCATTTGATGAGGAAGGTGATAGCGACAATGACTTAGAAAGAGTGGTCTTCATGGAAATGGAAACTCAGAAAGGAACCCTTGAAAATGATAAAGAAGATTATGAAGAAGGTTAAGTGGATCTTGAGGCAGAACTTATCAGTTCTTTAAGTGATCTAAAAAGGGAAAGGAAGAAAAAAAAGTCCCTTAAGGAAGAATTGATCAAACTAAAGGAGGTTTATCAAAACCCTAACAAATATTCTGAAGAAGTCTAGCATATTATCATAAATTTAAAGGTCCATCTAGAAGAAACCAAAGTAATTGAAGAAACACTCAAAGAATAGTTGGAATAAAAGTAGAAAATAAACGAGTCTTTGGAAGATGAAATAGTATCACTACGAAAGGAAGTTCCAAAGAAGGACATCTGAAAGAACTTCGATAAAAAAACCAAAATATTGAATGAAATCATAAACATTCAAAGGCCATGCGATGACAAGTCTAGACTATGATACAAACAAACTCAAATTGAGAAGGGTTCAATCTCCACAACAATAGAAAGAGAAGCATAACACAAGAGCTATGCAAAAGTCATCATAGGTACCATAAAAAAGGAAGAATGCAAGCCTTCAAAGGAGAACATTCAAGCAATGAAAATCATCCAAGAAGAAGACCAACCAATCAGAGGAACGCAAAATCAGCAACCAACAATGGAAAGGACTCAAGAAGAAAATTACAGAAGAGTTGCACCATCTAGAAGATCTCCCACACTTAGGTATCAAACTATCTTTCTTGGATTATGTTATTCCTGCAATAATCTTGGGCACAAGGCCATAAATTGTAAATACTATGCTAAGAATGTAAGTAACTATGGAGGCTACTCTAGGAATAATTACCTCAAAAAACCTCATGAAGCTTATAACAAAAAATATAACAGTTTTGTCTCATTAAATAATGAAGTGGAATGCTACAAATGCAACAATTTTGGACACATAGCCAAAGATTGCAAGTTGATTCTCCCTTAGAAGGAACTGAGGCAAAATTTTAACAATCATGTAAAAGAACCATCAAGGATATGGAAAAGGAAGTAGGATAAACTGAACATTGAAGAATGTTCGATTTCTCTACAAGCACAAAGAAGAAAAATTGATTGGTACATTGACATCGGTTGTTAAAAGAACATGACATGTGACAAGGATGAATTTGTAACTCTAAAGGAAGAAAGAGATGGATCGGTTTCATTTGGAAATGATAACTCAACCAAAATTATAGGAAAGGGCATAATCAAGCTTGGAATCAAATATTCCATGGAAGAAAATGTCCTACTTGTCGAAAATATGAAGCACAATATGCTAAGTGTCAGTCAAATGTGTGACCTAGGACAAACACTTCTATTCAACTCAAAGAAATTTGAGATAAGGAAGGAAGGATCATGTAGGTTGGCAACGACAACAATAAGAACTCCAAACAACATATACATCTTAAATGAGATCGGAAAGGAAAGATGTTGCTTGGGAAAGGAATATAAAAGTTGTCTTTGGCACAGAATAATGGGTCATATGCACTTTGACAATCTTGTCAAAATCATCAGAAAAGAAGCAATAAGAGAGATGCTTGAAATTTCAAAGCCAACAAACACTATGTACAAGCATTTTCAACATGGAAAACAAATAAGAGCTAAGTTCAGGACAAAGGAATACTCTACAACAAAACCATTGGAGATTGTACACACCAATCTATATGGAACAATGAGAGAAAAAGGGATGAATGGAGAACAATACTTTATGCTACTTATTGATGATTACACAAGAATGAACAAAGTCTATTTTCTCAAGAAAAATTCAAAGGCATTCGAATGTTTCAGGATAGTCAAAGAGATGGTTGAAAACAAGACTGATTTGAAAATCAAGTCCTTGAGATCCAACAATGAGGTGAGTTCATGTCAAAATAATTCAGGTATTTATGTGAATAACATGGAATAAAAAGACAATTCTTAGTAGCTAGGACACCCTAGAAAAATGGAGTCATTGAAAGGAAGAATAAAACTATACAGGAAATGGCAAGAACCATGTTGAAAGATTCCAACTTGGGTAATCTCTTTTGGGTACAAGCATAACATATAGTCGTTCATATATTGAATGAAGGAATGCTTAGAAGTAATAATGACAAGACTCCATATGAATTGTGGAAGGAAAGACCGATGGAAATCAAGAATTTTAGAGTGTTTGGAAGAAAATGTTACATAAAAAGAGAAGATAATAAGATTGGAAAATTTGAATCCCAGGTTGATGAAGGAATACTAGTTGGATACTCAAGAAAAACAAATGCATACAAATGATACAACCTAAGACTCAACAAAATAGTGGAGAGCATCCATGTAAAGATTGATGAAACAAATGTGTTGAAGACCAAAGAAAAAAGCAGAAATACAAAAGACTAGGAAGCAGAAGACGAACTAAAAGAAGAAGTAGCAGTATAAAAAGAAGAACCAAAAGATAAGAAACTAGAAGCAGACCAAGAAGGAACATAAGACAATCATCAAGATCTCCAGACATATTCTAAGAGACCCAAATGATGGTGTCAGAAGAAACATCCACTGAAAGAAATTATTTGATCTAGATTTTATGAGAAGAATGAAATGAATACATATTATTAAAAGATGCTTAACACATAATAACAGAGATACAGTAAAATTGGTTTTCTATTCAATAAGGAAATAAGCTAAAACTGTAAAATGCAGCGGAAAACAAACTTGTTGGAATGGTGGTGGCTTATCTCTGAGAAGAGATGTGACAACTATGCTCATTCACAAGAAGATGATTAGAATGAGGCTCTGAAGGCATTTTTACAATAAACAGGAATGTCAAAAACCCTAGACATCCAAAAACCTAACCCGAGGAGATGAATCGCCAAAAGTCATGTGGGCCCCGTTTGCGTAAGTTAGTACATCAACTTCTCGAGGTCATAACTTTTTCATGCGATCTATGTTTTAGGCGCACGACAGCCCATTGGAAAGGTCTATCTGAGGAATACACATTTTTTTACTATCTATCAAAGGTCAATTTTAACTGCAGCGAGCCCTAATAATGTTGTTTAGGGCCTCAAAATGGCCCTACAAGTCAGGGACCCAAAAACTAGGAAAAAAACTGCCAAACTGGAAAACTGCCGAAACGAACCAATTGGAATAGGTAGGAGACCACCAACATCCATATGGATCAATCCTCACCCCTTAGGAAGCAATGGTATCTATTTCATTGAGTTCCCCCATCATATGAGGAAATTTTTGCTGACTTTGGCCCCGGGTTAACCACTTGCCTTGGTGCAGAAGCTGCCCTACTTTGACAACTCGATAAAGTTGGATCCTTTCTTGTTGGGTGCCCATGATTTGTGTGTCCACAATATGATCATTAGATTCCTGTTGCATGAAGTCAGGTTTGAGCTCTGTTGGTGTCAACTACTCTGTTATCTCTGAGGTGTCCAATAATGGTGGGAAATATGGTCAAAGGAGAGCCACATCGAAGACTGGGTGCAGGCCAAGGAAAGGGGGAATGTTGAGCAAAAAAGAATTGTCACCCACAGCCTTGGTGATGGTGTATGGCCCATGCCAGAGTGGGTGAAGCTTCCTATGGGGCCCTATAGGGAATTCTTTTTGCAAGTGCAACCAAAATTTGTCGCCCACCTCAAACTTATGTGGCACTCGGTGATGATCATGGTGTTGCTTGTACTTGGCATTAGACTTCTGTAAAATATCCTGAACTTGTTGGATGATGTGTTGGATCCACTCAATGAACCGGGTGGCTTTGTCAACTTCTAGTGGATCAAGCGACAAGTCGGTCGAGGTGATCTCTAGGGGTAGTGAAACATCCATGGGGCCCAATGGTTGGAATCCCAACCCCACCTGAAAGGGGTTATGGCCAGTTGAGATATACAGGGATCAGTTGTATCTATGTTGGACATAGGGAAGACTCTCATCCCATGTGTGGGGGTTCTTGGAATTGTATATGCACAGGATATGTATGATCATCTTATTGACGACCTCAGTTTGGTCATTTGGATGGGGGTGGAAGGCAGTGGATTTGGTGAGCTTAGTATCCAACAGTGACCAGAGGCTCGAACAGAATGTGTTGAGGAACTGACTGCCCCGATATAAGACAATGGTTTGCAGGATTCCAAAATGTACACAGACACGTTCAAAGAATATCTTGACAGTGGCCTCTACAGTGATGTCATTCTTGCAAGCAGCTAGAATCACCATCTTGGAAAAGCGATCAACAACCACAAAAACACAGTCATTTCCCCTCTTGGTGGACAGGATGCCCAACATGTAGTCCATTGAGATGGATTCCCATGAATTTTCATGAGTAGGAAGAGGGGTGTACAAGCCCTATTTCTTAGTGGTCAGTTTTTCAATAGCACGGGTGGTGTGGGACTTGATATACTTGCCGAAATCATGTCGAAGTTTTGGCCAGTAGAAATTTTTCTGCAGCATTGCCATTATCTTTTCGACGATAAAGTGTCCTTCCAAACTACTATAGTGATCTTCCCAAATCATCTTCGCGTGCTATCTTTATGGAACACAAATATGGCCCAGACGACACAACAACCCATCCTAACGATGGAAATTAGCAACCAATGAGTTTGCTCCCAATATTTGGTAGGTGGTGGAGAAGTCAAGGTCTATCTCATAGAGGTGGGGCCATCTAGAGGTCTCATGGTCACAAGAGTCTAGCACCGTGGTGAGTGTCACGACTGGAGGTTGGCTGAGGCAATCAACAACTCAGTTGGTACCTCTTATTCTATACTTGATCTTGAGGTTGAAATGATATAAGTATGTGGACCACTTCTGATGGCGGTAATTTTTCAATTTTTCTTGGGTCTACATGAATTGTAGTGGCTTGTGATCAATGTGGATGATTTTCTCCTTCCCCAGAATGTAATTCCTCCACTGGAGGTATGATTCCACAATGGAGTAAATTTCTTTTTCGTAAGTAGGGTACTTACGAGCAACATCCGATAGTGTCGCACTATGATACACCATGGGTGGTCATGTTGAGTGAGAACGGTGCCCACATCATAGTTTGAAGCATTTGTATCGATCTCAAAGGGATGTTGCAGGTTCGGTAATGAAAGTATTGGGGATGAGCACAAACGATGCTTCAAGTCATTGAAGGATTATTTTTGGAACATGCTCCACACAAATTTTGCATGACTGCCACCCCTAGTTACTTGGTTGAGGGCCCATGTGATATGAGAGAATCCCAACACGAACCTGAGATATAAATTGGTGAGGCCCAAGAAGCTCCAAAGCTTAGTGAGCGTGGTCAGGGCTGGCCAGTAACGAATGACATGGATCTTGGTTGGATCCACATGCACACCATGTTGATCAACGATGTAGCCTAAGTAATGGACCCTGTTTATTCCGAAGGAGAATTTTTCCAAGTTTGCATATAGTCTTTTTTGTCGCATGGTGTGAAAAACCTATTGAATATGTTGCAAGTGTTTTGCCCAAATATTGTTGTAGATGAGGATGTCATCCAGATATGTCATTACAAAAGTACTGGTGAAATGTTGCAAGATATCATCCATCATCCTCATCAAAGTTGTTGGATCATTTATCAAACCAAAGGGCATGACCAACCATTCAAAAAGACCTTCTTTTGAATTGAAGGTGGTGTTCCATACATATGTCTGTCTATTGGGACCTGGTGGTATCCAGACTTTAGATCAATCTTACTGAAGTATTTGACCCCCATGAGTTGATCAAGGAGGTCGTTGATTCGGGGAATTGGGTACTGGTTCCAGACTGTGATTTTATTCAGAGCTCGATAATCAATGCAGAGTCACTAGGTCTTGTCTTTCTTATGAACCAGTAGGATTGGGATCCCACAAGGCAATGAGTTGGAACAAATGTTCCCCTTGTGGATCAGTTCTTGGATATGCCACTTGATATCCTCACTTTCTAACAGAGAGTGGCGATATACCGACCCATTGGGTAGCAATGTGCCTTGGGTCAGATCGATGGGATGCTTGAGTTGGTAGTGTAGAGGTACCTCGGTAGGAGAGGAGAAGATATTTGAGTATTCTTCCACAAACTTATCCACTTGCTTATGTTGTGTGGAGATATTGGCCATGGAGGCCCTGGATGTGGCTATGATCTTTCTCTTACTCTGAGAGAGAATCATGAAGAAGAAAAATTTCCTGGTCTGAGAGATGACCTTCCTACATTGCTTGGTAGAGATCAAGGAAATGGCACTAGGAGGGACTCCCTCGGGTATCCTGTACAATTTCCTATTCAAAGTAATAATAACACTACGAGGCCTAGACTCATATACAACATGACGTTTCCATAAATAAGGTTGGCCCAAAAGAACATTACAAACTTCGAGAGGGGAAACATCACACAATACCTCGCCTTTAAAGGGCTTGATTCCATACAACAGTCGACATTATTGGCTGACATGGATATCACTTCCTTGGCAGAGCCATCCAATGGTGTAGGGTTGCGGGTACAGCGTTGTCAGCAAGGCCAGTTGCTTGATGACATCTGTTGAGATGAGGTTCTTCTGGCTACCACTATCAACAATGAAATGTAGTGGGGTGCCTTTTACCCACATATATGAATGGAAAAGGAACTCGCCTTCTTCTGGCTCGTCTGGTTCACCAGGCTGGAGCTTGGTGGTAGCAACTATGGCATCGGGTTCTGCATCAATGATCTATCTTCCCCTTTCTAGTTCTGACTCAAATTCATAACCCACATATGATTCAGAGTCTTTCACTTCGGCCACCAACGACTACTTTGAGTGATAATCAACAACGTTATGCCAAGGGCTCTTATGGAAGTCGCACCACTTCCCAATATCCTTCTTTGTCTTTCTGGTGTCCTTCTTTTCTTTCCGCTTAGACTGGTTGTCCTGATACTGTCCATCTTTGCTCTGTCCTTTTTTTTGTATTCTGGGATCGCCCTTTCTTGGTTTTTGCTCTGAGGGGTTCCCAGGCCCAAATTGTCGTGTCTTTTGTTTGAGCTTTTGCTCGATTTTGACTGCATATTGATAGGTCGTGCCCAAGGATGAGATGTATAGAAATTCCATTTTGTTCTAGATGTATCTATGCAAAGCACTAAAATACTTGAGCACCAGATGTCTCTCTGAATCTTTGATACCCATCCTGGTCCGCAGGGTACAAAACATATTTGTGAAATCTGACATACTTGGTCTCTTTATTGCCGCAGTGTGGTCCATTTGGTATATAGGTCATCATAACTTCTAACAGGGTAGTATTGTTCCTTAATAGCATCCTTGAAGGATTCCCAAGTGGTCACGACTGTAAATAGTGAGGGTTCCTCTATTTCCTTTTGCTCACAGAAAGTTTTCCACCAATCTTTGACATGGGGAACGACTTTGAGGAGCGCAAAAGTAATGTTTTCTCTATTTGAAAAGTTATGGATAGAAAAATACCCTTCTAGTAGATTAAACTACTTATCTACAACATCTATGTCTATCTGACCTACAAATATAGGAATATCAAAGTTGATTTGTACCTTGAAGGGGGAGACACTTCCACTCGAGGAAGATGTGTCGCTTGTTGGTAGTCGTCGAAGGATTTGCACGAAACTATCCATCACATTGTTCCTTTGTTGCATGAGGGCTTCCTCAAGAAAATTTTTGAAAGGATCTCCTGTCCCATCATCTTTATTTTCTCCTGCCATGAGAGTCCGTTTGGGCATGTGACAAATTTTTTCCTCAAGAGAAACAAGCTCGAGACCCAATTCTTTGTACCCTGACCTCGTTGGGGACATGCATTAAGATGAAAAGGAGCAGAATTCTCTAATACCACTGATCCATATTTTATGAGCATAACAAAATGAATACAGATTATTAAAATATGCTTAACATAGAATAACAAAGATACAGTAAAACTAGTTTTCTATTCAATAAGGAAATAAGATGAAACTGTGAAATGCAGTGGAAAACAAGCTTGTTGGAATGGTGGTGGCTTATCTCTGAGAAGAGATGTGACGGCTATGCTCATTCACAAGAAGATGATTACAATGAGGCTCTGAAGGCATTTTTACAATAAAAAGGAATGTCAAAAACCCTAGACATCCAAAAACCTAATCCTAGGAGATGAAGCGCCAAAAGTCATGTGGGCCCCGTTTGGGTAAGTTAGTACATCAACTTCCCGAGGTCACAACTTTTGCATACGATATATGTTTTAGGCGCATGATAGCCCATTAGAAAGGTCTATATGAGGACTACACATTCTGTTTCTATCTATCAAAGGTCATTTATGACTGTGGTGAGCCCTATAAACATTGTTTAGGGCCTCAAAATGGCCTTGCAAGTCAGGGACCCGAAAACTAGGAAAAAAACTGCCAAACTAGAAAACTTCCAAAATGAACCAGTTGGAATAGGTGGGAGGCCACCGAAATCCATATGGATCATTATTGGGGATAAAAATATAGTAATAAAAACCCGAAGAAGAAAAAAGTTACTAGAACAATGACATCTAGCATTATTAGCCACAATTGAACCAAACAACTTTGAGGAAGACAACAATGATGAACATTAGATCAAGGACATGGAAGAAGAATTGAATCAAATTGAGAAGAATGAGACATGGGAATTGGTTCCAAGAACTAAGGACAAAAATGTGATTGGTACAAAATGGGTGTTTAGAAACAAACTAAATGAAGATGGACAAGTAACCAAAAACAAAGCAAGGTTAGTATGGAAGGGATATGCTCAAGTTCAAGGAATATATTTTAAAGAAACCTTTGTTCATGTTTCCAGAATGGAAGCTATTAGAATAATATTGGCCTATGCATGTTCCAAAAGGATCACAGTCTATCAGATGGATGAAAAATCAACGTTTCTAAATGGAGAATTAGAAGAATAAGTCTACATCTAACAACTAGAAGGGTTCCTACTATCATAAATGGAAGATTATGTTTGCATATTGAAGAAAGATCTGTGTGGACTCAAGTAAGCCCCTATATCCTAGTATTCAAGACTAGACAAGTACTTACAACAACAAGGATTCAAAAAAGGCATTGTAGACAACAATCTCTACATAAAATTTGATTGAGACAACATACTTATCATTGAAGTATATGTGGATGACATCATCTTTAGAAGTGATGATGACAGGTTGAGTCAGAAGTTTGTCAAGGACATGTAGAGTGAGTTTGAAATGTCCCTACTTGGTGATTTAACTTTCTTCTTGGGACTTCAGATATCTCAGCTAGATGAAGGCATTTTCATTTCCCAAACCAAGTACATCAAAGAAATGTTGAAGAAGTTTGGAATGTAAGACTGCAAACCTGTAAATACTCCTATGGTGTCCTAGTTGAGTAAGAAGTAGTATTCAGTATCCTTGTCCACAATAGAAGAAGAATATATTGAAACAAAAACATGTTGTACTCGGGTCCTATGGATGAAGTAAACCCTGCAAGACATACAAGTAAAATATGACGAGCCCATATCAATATTTTGTGACAATACCAATGCTATAAGTATTTCCAAGAATCCAGTGATGCATTCCAAGACCAAACATATTCCTATCAAGTTTCACTTTCTATGGGAACAAGTCACAAAAAAGAATATCAAGTTGGAGTCAAAAGAACAAATTGCATACATATTCACCAAACCTCTCATGAGGGAGACCTTTGAGTATCTTCGGCAGAAACTTAGAGTTGTTCCTACCCCACATTAATCTACATGACATCTTGCAAAGAATATAGGGGGAGAGAAATCAATAGGGGGAGTTACCCTTTCCATTGATTTCAAAGGGGGGAGAAAGATAAAAAGCATGAAGACAGGGAGAGAAATGATCACAGGGTGAGTATGAGGGTTTCCATCAATGAAAAAGGGGGAGATTGTTGGAAAATTGGTTTCCATTGATGTCAAACATAGAATATGCCCAGAAGCAAGTCCAGAAGCCCCTAGAAGTGAATGGGTTATTTGAAGGAGTTTCCAAAGTGGTCCCCTTATGGTGTATCTCTAAGCATGACTGTCATGGAAAGACACTTTGAAGAAGCCTACAAGAATCCCTAGGTGTTAAGAAATAAAGTTACAATGTATGGTCAAGAAGCCCTAAAAATATGGTTAGGAAGCCCCAAATGGGTGGCCATGAAGCCCGAAGTTGATTGAAGAAAAAAAGTATGAAGGACATCACAAATGCATGCAAATCCTCCATGGATTGATAGGTGGAACTCCACGTGGTTCCTCATAGTTTAGGATATATTCCCTCTTAAATATGATCATGTAAAATTTTCCCCTAAATAGTTAAGAATTTATAAGTTGGCCGAAAAAAATAAGGAGAAAAATGGTTGCAAACAAGAAGTTATAGGTCGGCCCTAAAGACAAGTAAAGAAGGTACTTGGAAGGATATAAATAAACATCAAGAGCCTCTCATCAATTATCAATCAAACTTGTGATCTCTTAGTTCTAGTGAACTAGCGAAGGAGGGAGTTCTCAAAGTTCATATGTGAGAAGGGTTTTAGGGAAACCCTATCTGAGGTGACCTTCATGGGTCAAGTATAGGGTGTCCCGTGAGGCCCCTACTGGTTGTATATGTTGATGTTTTGGTAGTTGTGGGAGGCATTAACCTCCATGTGTAACCTATGACTTAGAATAGAATATTCCAGAAGCAAGTGAATCATTAAACAAATGTGTGGAAACCCTAGAAGACAAGTCGGCCTAGCAGAATAAATAGTATTAGAATGTTATCTTCCACAAATACAAGTCGGCTCCATAGTAAAAAGATAAACAAAAAATATAATTACTAGACAGTCAGGTCATCCCAACCATAAAATTCATTGCACAGATTAATATAAATAGAGGATGTTTTAGCTCATTTGGTTACCCAGACAGAGCGCAAGTCTTGTGGAGAGATGCAATTATAGATGCAAGGAGGAATACGGGTGTATGTTCATCTCTTGGTCTTGGTCTCTCTCTAGTGCTATCAAGTGATTCTCTTGGTGATATTCTTGATAAATATGATGCAAGGTTGAGAGAGTAGTGCAACTGCACTTGTTGTATTTGTGCATGGAACTTATTTTGTGGACATGGAGACTCTCTCTCTTGTGCACTACCATTTGAGAAGGAGCTCTCTACTTGTCTTGAGTTTTTACTACAGTTAGAAGTTAGGGTTTATCTGTTGGTTCTGGAGTAGGCTTGCTAGAATTATTCTAAGTAAATTTTAGTGTGCTCGGGGGTGGCATATGTGAATTCCTATGCTTGGGTGACAATGATGTGACATCGTCTATGGTTAAACAAGCATACCAAAATTTCAACATGGTATCAGAGTTGGTTTCCTTCATTACAGTTTAACCGTTGGAAGGAAGATCCTCATTTCCCCCCATTATAAAGCTCATTTATCACTTACTTAACTCACTAAGAAGTTACCTAAGTAGGGCACATCTCTTCCCGTGATCAAATCTGCAAATTTCTGAAGTTGAGAAATTAGGGTTTCCTCATAAAACCCTAGGTCTGCAGTGCTAGTTCCTTCATGCCAGTTGAAACACCAATTGCAGTGCTAGTTGCAACACCAGTTGTTGTGCTAGTTGCAACACCAGTTGTTGTGCTAGTTGCAACACCAGTTGCAGTATCGTTTCTAGTGAAATTTTTTGTGAAGTGTTAGGACTATTTTTTGGTTTTCCTAGTGTGACTTACCCTGTCACATCTCCATATACCTTTAGATTACAAGTTGGATCACCTTTGATGTTTTAAGGTTCATCTTTGCTTGTCACTGTTGTCGGATCGTGCCACTACCTATTGATGTTGTCGAAGGTATGTACTTATATATATTTAAATTGTATCACTATTTTGAGTGTGATTGCAGGAGAAGGGATCTCTTACAGTTGTAGATCCAGAGGGATCTCAGAACCAACACATTTAGAGGAACAACACACTCCAGGTTTGATTGTTTTTGTATTCCTCTACTTGTTATGGAATTATTGTAATGTTATGAAAATCTAGTTGTATTTTGGTCTATTGAAGTTATAGTAACCTATGTTCAAAGTTAAAGTTATAAGTTGACTCTAGTCAAAGTATTAGATTGATTAAGGTTGAGATTTTAGAGTTTGTTTGCATTATATTCTGTAACTCGGATTTTTGTCAAGAAAGAATATTGTCTTAAGTAAAGGGGACAGATTGAAAAGAATACTTGTCATATTGAATGAAGGAGACTCAAAAGCAAATCAACAACACTCATTCTTGAAGATAAGACTCGTTCTAGGTTTGATTTATTAAATTAATAAGTTTCCAATTTGCACATATCTAGTTTGATAATTGCTACATTACTAGTTGTGACAACAATCCTTGAAAGGTTCTATTACCGCTAGATACAGTGAATACTTGGCATCATGTCAATAATATTGATATAAATTCTTATTTTACTTGGTCACAAGATGAACTAACATCTCCTCTAGGAGATACTTCTAGTTTTACTTCCAGGAAGGTCACCTTGGTAATAATATGATGATTACCATGAGTTTGCCTTTTTATTCTTGTTGACATAGATATATTATTATGAAAATGCTATTATACTTTTTGTTCTTGTTTTCTTGTTCCAAGAAAGTTACCATGGAGGAATGATTGATCACAACACTAGAAGAGTGTTGTTCCTATTTCTTATTATTGTATTTTTATTTTGGTTCTTGTTCCAGGAAGGTCAGAAGCAATAGCTTTGAGAATGAGCTACTATGATTATTATTCTCGTTCTTGTTTTGATTATTATAAGAGTATTATTCTTTTATACTTCCTTTGTTGTCCTTGTTTTGGGAAGGTCACATGTGATAAATTTGAGGGAATCTATAGTGACAGTTGCAGGAGACAACATATTAGATGGTCTCTAGTTTGAGACATGGAGTAGACTATCTAGATAAGAAGTTGTATACATGACCGTATACATCCATGTACCAAAGAAGAAGAAGATGAAGAAGGGTACTTTTGCAAGATACATAGTATCTCATATGGAGATTGATTGTAAGGAGAAGAAGGCTCCAAAGATGACCAAACAAATCCCTATAGTTCAGTTGATCACTCTTTCGATCATCAGGAAGAATTAGAAGAGACAAAAGGGCCTACCCAGAATCGTTGCAGTAACCAAGAATAGACCAGCGTGGTCCCATGAAAATTTGCAGGATGTAACATTGATGAGCCATATCATGATGAGAAAATGGCTCTGAAGATTATACAAACTTGAATGGATTCAAGCTTCAGAGGGATAATGGAGACTCAGAGACTTTCAGATTCAAATGGAAGAGAGAGACATCTTCCATAACTGACTGACATATTCCATGGGTTGAGAAGGCCAGATCGAAGATTCATAGGCTTCGAGGAGATATGAGATCTTATGGGAAGATTCCCTTGCTTCAGTAGACTTTGCTACAATGAACTAGGAGAAATATAGTTAGAAGGACTAGGATATATATATATTCCTTGGTTCTAAGACCAGAAGGTAAGTCAGTGGTGAATTCCAAGTTGATCTACAAGATCAATCATGTTGCAGATAAATAGCCTAGAGATGTGCAAAGCCTGATTTGTGTCTAGAGGATTCCTCCAGCAAGAGGGAGAAGAATATGATGAGACACTTTCTCCAGTATATTGATACCGAAAAATAGGTAGCAGATATGTTGACCAAGCCTCTATCAGGGACAAGTTTGGAGTGGTCCAAAATTTTTTTTCTCCAGTAGTGAGAATTGATGTATTCCCCAGTAGCGGGAAGTGATGTGATTCCCAGTAGTGGGAACTACCCCAACGTAAGTTTGTATGCTACTCCAACGCAGGCTGGTATGTTACCCCAACGTAGGTTGGTATGCTACTCCAACGCAGGTTGGTATGTTACCCCAACACAGGTTGGTATGCTACACCAATGCATGTTGGTATGCTAACCCAACGTAGGTTGGTATGCTACTCCAACGTAGGATGGTATGTTACCCCGACGTAGGTTGGTATGCTACTCCAACGCAGGCTGGTATGCTACCCCAACATAGGTTGGTATGTTAACCCAGTGTAGGTTTTTATTCTACTCCAATGTAGGCTAGTATGCTACCCCAGTGAAGGTTGGTATGCTACTCCAACATAGACTGGTATGTTACCTACCCCAGTGCAGGTCGGTATGTTACTCTAATGCAAGATGGTATGCTACCCTAGCATAGGTTGGTATGCTACTCCAATGCAAGATGGTATTCTACCCGAACATAGGTTGGTATGCTACTCCAACGTAGGCTGAAATGTTTCCCCAACGTAGGTTGGTATGTTACTCCAACAAAGGATGGTACATTACTCCAATGAAAGTGCATAACTTCTTATGGTGTATGGATTCGTGAAATTAAACAAGACAATGGTCGAGGTGTGCAGAAGCACAGAAGCAATGATGATAATTGTTCCAAGAGGAATACCTTCCTCATTCTTGGCCCTTGAACATGTTTTGGAGATCCTTGGTCAGGTTTGACCTATTTTGGGGCTTCAATGTTTTAGGGCATTTTTGGGTTTTGGTCTTATGTAACGAGTATGGGATGTCGACCCATGGGTTTACCCATGTTTAGGCCCTCTTGTAATGTATAAATAGATGTCCACGAAATGTAAAAGGGGAATATAGACATATGTGTGATGTTAGGTGCTAAGTGCAACTAATAGTTGTAAATGCTTTGTGCATACTGTGTGAGACTTGCAAGGCTAAGTGCAAGTGACTGTAAGACACTATGTATAAAGGCTTTGTGTTGTAACCTAGATCGGGGAAGGAGGATCTGGCAAGGTGCACGCAGATCTCCTATCCCACGCAGAGTAGGATCTTGTGGCTCTGTGCATGTAGAAAATTGACAAGAAGATAATAAATAAGAGAAGAGTTGGTGGACGTAGTCCCAGGATGGGGGTGAACCATGTATATCCTCTGTTATGGTTTCTTTGTGCATTATGGTTGTTTTATGGTTCATATGATATATGCTTAGTGTAGTAATGTATGTTTATATGTATCTAATATGATAGCTTAGTTCTTGGTGATGTGAGTGAGATGCTAGATCTGATCTATGCTGATGTGCTTAGCGCTTGAATGTGTTGAATCTTGTTGAATACTACAATGAGCTGTAAGTAGGGTTTATCGCACTGTAGAAAAAGGCTAATTACTCATGAATGCTAACTGTTAAGTGCTTTGTTAGAGTATTGTAATCACAGATTTGTGTCCCAACTAAGGTTACAGACACTGGAGTCCTACAACCAGCCCTGCTTCTACCTCGGGTGAAACTTCATTTGCTTCATAGATGTTACCAAAAGGGTCGGTAGTTAGGGTTTTGTTGGTGCACTGTTGAAGCATTGAACCCTGGGTCTTCCCCTATGCCAACAAATGGTTCAGTTTCTGAGACCTGAAACTGTGATTGCTAGGAACTGAGGAAAAGAAAGAAAGCTATGTGCATAGATCTATTTCTTTAGTGCGCAGTATTCTACTTGACTTGTGAAAGCTATGTTCTAAGAAAATAAGTCTGATCCGAAGAAAAGAGGTAATATCTGAAAGCTTTGTGCCCTGATAAAGGTAAAGTGATAATTTTTTATTAAAGAGGTAAGATCTGAAAGATTTGTGCTCTGTTAAAGGTAAGATAAGTGGAAATATTTTCTTCACTTGTATGGATCTAGGTATGTTTGATAAAAAATTTCCTAGTCTAAAAACTAGGGCACAACTAGAAGAAAGAAGGTTTGATATGAGTATATCTAATAGAAATAATGAAAGATATGTTATTCCTATGCATAGAAAGAATGTTTGGACTAACAAATGTATGTAGGATCCTAGGAAGAATTTTCTGCAAGTTAGTTACTATGATCCTAATGCCCAGTACCATAAAGGTTAGGGATCATTTAAGAGGAAGAGAGGCTTAACCCTTTGTTATAGATGCAGAATTTCGTGTCATATTGCTAAGGATTGCCCTGATAGAAAACCTAGTTCTATTTTTTGTAAAGATATGAACCATGACGTTTTGGATTGCCCTAGAATGATTGCTAAGGTTGAAAAAATGAATATGAGACAAGAAAACCCTGAGAAAGGCCAATAAACTGAGACCATGGAAGAACCCCAGAAAGAATTAGAGACTGTATTACTACAAATGAAAGAAACCTTGAATGGCCACAGAGATATCAACTTTTCATAGATCTTCAAAGAGAAAAAGTGCATAGAAACAAGAATAGGAGACTTCGACATAGACTATGTTATAGATGAGGAAACACAAGTGAATATTATGACAGAAAGAACTTGGGAAATTTTAGGAAAGCCTTCTATGATTCCTTCATTAGGAGGAATAGGATTATTTAGAGGAAAGATGATAACCCTATGTGGAATACCTACCCATACATTTATGAGTGCTCATGGAACTTCGACAGAAGAAGAATTTGAGGTTGTTAAATTTATTGATAACATAGCTCCATTTGTTATGTTACTAGGAAAAACTTAGATTGAGAAAGATCAGATCCAGAGAAAACAAGAAGAGGAAGCTCTAAAACAGAAAAATAAAGAACTAAGAGACTTCATGGCTAAGAGAATAGCACAATTACTGGAAGAACAAGAAAACCAGTTGAAGCTATTGAGGACCAGAAATATGGATGTCGAAGTTGAAAGAACACAAGAAGACCTGAAACACCTATTTGTAGAAGAGAGTAGAGAACCTACCCTAGATAGAGAGGAAGCATTTTCCTTGAACCCTACAAAATACCATCAACAGTGCGAAGTTACTATGCCAAGAGGAGATAAGAATCAAAATGGGAAGAGGAACCTAGTAACGCAGATCATAGGGAAGAAGGCTAGAAATATCAACAATAAGAAAGCAAAGTTGGAGAAATTATAGGAAGTTCAAGAGAAGACTTCGCAAAAGGAAGGTATCCAGAATTCGAACTTCATCAGAATATCAAAGAAACTCATATTAGCACTTCACCATGGTAGAGCGATATGACTGTTGGAGGCATTATAACCATTAGATTGACATTTATGAACAGTTAGAATAGAAGTTATGATCAGAAAGCTCGCCATCGGACCGTTGTGACTGCACTGTAACAGGCAGGACTGCATTGATGAAGGTTTCTTGTCCATTGGAAGGATCCATTACATCGTTGTCTACTTATCCCGTCAACTGTTGTGCCAAGAACACTTTCGTAAATTGTATATGAGCCAACAAGAAAGCTCAGTGTTACTGTACTATGCTTATTGAGACCTTGCCATCCATTCTATTGCATTGAGAAATTGTTCATCAGCCCAATATCGAGCGTGCATGTCGGACAAGCTCAGCGTTGTGGAAAAGTCAGTAGAGGAAATTTTGATCGATCTAATGGAAGAGAGAGTGATGTCCACAAGAGTTCAAGCCTCATCGACGTGAGGAGTGCAAGCCTCTCCGTCGACTGCTCATAGATCTGGACCATCCCGAGTTGTAGATGAGAAAAGAACCAAGAATCAAGATGACCTGGAAAATGCAAATTTAATCCCTTCCATCCTACCTGACTACATCCCTCCTCTGGATAGTGTGGCGAATCGTGACAGTGTCCCCAAGGACTTTGACTACACCTTGGTCACTGCGTACCTCCCGAAGGGAATATGCACAGGCAAGCCTCAACCAGATAATATTATGACAATAAAGATCAGGGACTTTAAACTAGGGGATTGCAAGAACTTTGACATGCTCACTCCTCATAGGAATTTGACTAGGATGAATGGGAAGAAGTCGAGGATAATCCTCCAACCATGGACTATGGACCTTTCATAGTCCACCATCCTGAACGTGATGAAAATACCTCATTTTGGAAGGCACCAGGAGGTTAACACATGCGTTAAGATCCTGCTGTCAAGCTTCCATGGTGGTTATTTGTGGCTAGATAGACGCATCACCGTTGATCCGACGATGATCCATTGGATCACCGGATTAAGCATAAATGGACCAGACCCGCAAGAATTTTACCCAAGGAAGGCTGCAGACCATGCCCCGACACAGAAGATTAAAGATACATACGACGATGTGGAAAAGGGGAAGCGAGGATACAAGGTAGCCTCCATCTAGAATGGCACAGTGTGCCTTAATTTCCAGTTGATTGTTGGTAAGCTAGTCTGGAAGAATAGACCCATGCAGGTCATAGGGTTTTTTGTTGACCTTGCAGGGAAATGCATGGAGGGGCTACAAATGAATTGGGAAAAGTACTTAGTGAACCAGTTAGACCAAGACTGTTTTAAAGCTCAGGATCAGGGCTACAAGTTCCATTTAGTTTCCTGTTGATCCTCATCACATTTATAGCTTGGGAAATGCTAGAAGGTGCGACATTCCCTGAACTAGATCCATTTGAACCCTTATCCATGAATTTCACTTCACAATGGTATTCAAGTGATATGGGAAAACAATGGCAATCAAACGCGGTGTTCCCCACCTACTACCTACAATTAAAGAGGGATATTAAGGTTTTCCCTCATATAACGTTGAACACCCTCCACAAGTTCAGGCCATTTACGAAGTTCCATGCCGACAATTTTTTTATCTAAATCACTGTGTACGGAGATGAACATAAATGCATACTACAAAGTTATTACAAACTCATAGAGGAGGACCTAGAAGAAATAACTAAGGAGTGGCTTGCAGAGCTACTTATCCCTATTGACCTCATGGAACTGTCTGATCCTAAACTAATTGGAAGCCCAATGATCACTCATGAAGGGCATGATACACCTGGAACTAGCAGAAGGAAGAAGACAGAAGAATCCCAGTGGTTGAGTAGTGCATTAGAAGAAACTTCTTAAGAATCAACTAGAGGAGAAGGTGATGATGAAGTAGATAAAGAAGAGAACAATGGAAAAGAAGATCAGCAAAATAAAGGTGAAGTAACACCACCACATAATCCCCCTGATGATGCAGAGACATATCACAAAAGAAAGGTTTCTCCCACGAATCCCACATCGTGGAAGAATTCAAAATCTAGTAAGACCAAGCTGCAGACTGTGCTCATGCTCGATGACATTGACTTCATCATCGTAGTTGTATCAGATGCTTCAGAAGATCTTTTGCAGATGAATGAAGCTAAGAAAGAGACCATGTATGAAATTCTTGAAGCAGAATTGTGAGGGGTACAATAGGCCCTTTACTCCAGCCGCGTAGTGTACACTAAGCCCCCTCCTTTAAAAGAAATAGATTTTGGAGATGATCCTACTAAACTCTGCAGACTAGCCGATGCAACTGAAGCCTGCCTTCATCACACATAGGAAGAAATAAAACATGCCATAATGGCCCTAAATCAAGCCCAAGAGGAAATGATAGAGCAATGTTGAGTTGCGCAGTAGGAGAAGGATGACCTACAAGCAAAGTTTGAAGAGGAGAAAGTGCATATCCCACATGAGAAAGAAGAGTTGCTTGTGGAGCAGGTTGGGGTAAAAGAAGAAGTCAGTAGAGCACTTCACTCTGTGATGGGCTTAGAGAAAAAGGAGGAAGACCTAGTGGAGCATCAAGTAGCACAAATTGTTGAAGCCATCCAACAACTTCAACAGAGAATAGCATATCTAGAGCTACAAACAGTACCAAGTACTCCGCAGGACGTGCGAGACCAAAGAGAAGCCACTTCCCAGAGCGCAGTTGAGAGGATTAGAGAATTATATTTGGAATGTCAACAACTTGTCAGTAGAAGTGCATAGAATTATGACCAACTTATTGAAAAACTTGAACTGAAGACATTGGAGTCATAGCTCCAGGAGTCAAAGCATCAAATCACGATGGTACAGGCATAGCTGAAGCTCTTGTCAACAGTTGAGAGAATGAAACGATCCCCAGAACAACGCACTGTCCAACAACACGTCCATGCCATACATATAAAAGTCATGGAAGTGACTCAGAGGCTCCAACCATCCCAGGACGTAGCTTTCCAACTGTTCAAAGAGATTGAAGGACGAGGAGTAGAACTAGAACAAGTAGTCACTTCAGTAGAACAACACTTAGAGGGACCTGTGAACGAGGTATTTCTTCAGAAGTTTGTAGAGAAGGAGGACCTGACAAAGTAGCATATCGAAGCAGCTTGAGCCAGGCTTGAGGCTTTTGAAGTAGAGCTACCCAGATCAGAGTGACTCGGGATGAGTCACATGTGAGTGTTGGGGGAAATTTGTCCCTTCACCAAGTTTTGTAGATCATTGGTCAAGTTTTACCTATTTTGGGACTTCGACAGGATATCGAAGGTAGAGCACAAGCCGAAGAAGAGATCGTGGGATCTCGGCCCCTTTTTAGGGAATTTTTGGGTTTTGGGCTTATGTAATGGGTATAGGATGTCGGCCCATGGGTTTACCCATGTTTAGGCCCTTTTGTAATGTATAAATAGATTTACAGAAAATGTAAGAGGGGAATATAGACATCTGTGTGATGCTAGGTGCTAAGTTCAAGTAATAGTTGTAAATGCTTTGTGCATATTGTGTGAGACTTGCAAGGCTAAGTGAAAGTGACTGTAAGAGACTGTGTATAAAGGCTTTGTGTTGTAACCTAGCTCAGGGAAGAAGGATCTTGCGAGGTGTGCACAAATCTCTTGTCCTATGAAGAGTAGGATATTGTGGCTCTGTGCATGTAGAAGATTGACAAGAAGACAATAAAGAAGAGAATAGTTGGTGGATGTAGCCTCAGGTTGGGGGTGAACCACGTATATCCTATGTTATGGTTTCTTTGTGCATTATGGTTGTTTTATGGTTCATATGATTTATGCTTAGTGTAGTAATGTATGTTTAGATGTATGTTTAGATGTATCTGATATGATAGATTAGCGCTTGGTGATGTGAATGAGATGTTATATCTGATCTATGTTGATGTTCTTAGGGATTGAATGTGTTGAATCTTATTGAACACCGTGTTGCACTGTAATTAGGGTTTATCTTCTTTGTAGACAAAGGATAAGTACTAATTAATGATAATTACTAAGTGATTTGTTAGAGTATTGTAATCACAGATATGTGTCCCAGCATAGGTTGTAGGCACTGGAGTCCTACAACCACCCCTGCCTCTACCTTAGGTGAGACTTCATTTTCTTTGTAGGTGTTGCCGAAAGGGCCAGTAGTTATGGTTTTGTTGGTGAACTATTGAAGCGTTGAAACCTGGGTCTTCCCCTATTCCAAAACTCATTAAGAGGGAGTGTTAAATTTTTTAGTCAGATTTTGTGCGAGATGACGAGTTACTAATTCTGTATGAACAAGATGTCGACTTGTAGTGTCAGAAATGATACCCAACTAGAGTTTCAATCAGTAGCATCAGAGGTTACTAGCGGGAGGACCAACTAGTAGTGTTGGAGGTGTTTTCCAGCTATATGGCTAATGTGTAGGTATGATGGTGATACTTGATTTGTTTGATCATATGATAGCCTGTGTGGCTATGGTGATGCTACCTGTAGACCGGTTTGCGATACCATGTGAGTCTTTCCCATACCATGTGAGATGGATGGATGTGTTTGAGACCAGTACATAAAGAACATATTAGTTAATACCTCCCTATCTAAGAGGGAGTGTTGATTTTTTGGTAGCTACGGAAGGTATTAACCTCCATGTGTAACCTATGACTTAGAATAGAATATCATGGAAGCAAGGGAACCATTAAACATATGTGTGGAAACACTAAAAGACAAGTCGACCTAATAGAATAAATAATATTAGAATATTATCTTCTAGAAATACAATTCGGCTCCACAGGAAAGAGATAAACATAAAATATAATTACCAGAAAGTCAGGTTGGCCCAGCTAGAAAATTCACTAGACAGATTAATATAAATAGAGGAAATTTTAGCTTATTTGGATACCCAGTCAGAGCGCAAGTCTTGTGAAGAGATTTAGTTACAACTGCAAGGATGATTGAGGGCGTATGATCATCTCTTGGTATTGGTATCTCTCTAGCACTATCAAGTGATTCTCTTCGTGACATTCTTGCTAAGTATGGCACAATATTGACAGAGTAGTGCAACTGAAACTGTTGCAGTTTTGTATGGCACATATTCTGTGGACATGGAGACTCTCTCTCTTGTGCGCTACCATTGGAGAAGGAGAACTCTACTTGTATTAAGTTGTTACTATGGTTAGCATCTAGGGTTTATCTGTTGGTTCTGGAGTAGGCTTGCCAGAATTATTCTAAGTAAAGGTTAGTGTGATTGGGGGTGGCATATGTGAATTCCTATGGTTGGGTGACAATGATGTGACATTGACTATGATTAAATGATCTAATCCAAGTGGATATCAGTGGCCACCCACCTATTCCACGGGCTCGAAAAAAAAATTCAATCTTGGTAGTTTTTCGGTTGTTTTTCGACTTCGAAACTTTCAGGGCCGTTTTGAGGCCCAAAACGACATTTTTTGGGGATTTGGGGCCCAAGTGATTACGAAATAATTGACCTAATCCAGTCGAAATTTGTTCTTCTCAGATAGAAATTTCCAATGGTGTATCGAGTGCCCAAAATAGATATTGTATGCAAACGTTATGCCCCGGGAAGTTGACGTATCAACTACCCCCATCGAGGCCCGCAAACATTTTGGCTTTTCATCTTCCGAGGTTAGGGTTTTGGATTTTACCTATGTTAAAAAGGCCTTTGGAGCCTCATTGTAATGATCATATTATTGTGAATGCGAGTAGTGGATACATCTCTTCTCAGAGATAAGATATCACCATTCTAGCGAATCTTTCACACTGTAATTTTAGAGTCTTTGTACATTTTTGCTCATTAATAGAAAATTGTGTATTACTGTATCTTTGTGTTTATGGTTGCATTTATGATACATTTGTGATGTATTATTGGATATTTGAGATATCTCTTCACATTGATTTATTATATCTCTGCTCCCATTTCGTGCTGAAAATAATCTGGATCAGTGGTATCAAAGTAGGTTGATCTTGATCGTTTTTCAGTGCATGTCCCCAACGAGGTCCGAGTATAGCAAGTTGGGTCTTGAGCTTGTTTCTATTGAGGAAAACTGCTCTCGCACACCCAAGAAACCCTCCATTGTGGAAGAAAATAAAAATGATGGAGCAAAAGATTATATTAATATGTTGCTTGAGCAAGCTCTCACGCCACAGAGGGACAAAATGATGGAGAATTTTTCCCACATCCTTCAACATCTTCCGATCACAACATGCACGTCTTCATCAAAAAACAACTTTAGAAGCACCTCGCCTTTCAATGTACAAGTTAATTTTGATATTCCCATATTTGAAGGACAGATAGATGCAGATGCACTAGAAAAAATGTTAAATCTGCTAGAAGGTTGTTTCTCTGACAGGGGAAATATCACCTTCGAACTCCTTAAGGCTCTCCCCCATGTCAAAAATTGGTGGGAAACTTACTGGGAGTAAAGTTCCACAGAGGAGTATGGAATATATGGGTCCGAGCCCACTTGGTATTTTTTTGTGGATGTGGTCAAGGAACAATATTACCTTGTTGGAAACTATGAAGACTAGTAAATGAGATGGACCACACTACGGAAAGAGAGGGGCCAAGTAGTGTCGGAGTTCACCAATACCTTCCATACCTTGCACACCAAGCTCGGTATCAAAGACTCTGAGCAACGTTTGGTTCTGAAATACCGTGGGGCTCTACATAGATACATCCAAACTTAAATGGATTTCATGGATATCTCATCACTCGATGTTGCGTATTGATATGTTGTTAAAATTGAGTAGAAATTTAGGCACTAGAAAAAACAGGAGTTCGGATCTGCAAATCTGCAACAACCAAAGTATGATAAAGAGGTCCCTAACAAACAACTTCCTGAAAACTAGACTAAGCCACAGGAAAACAAGGGTCAGGGGAAGACAAAGAAGGACACTAGAAAATGGTGTGATTTCCACAGAATCCCTTGGCATAAAAACAATTAATGTCTCTCAAAATAGTCATTGATGGCCAAGATCAAAGACAAAGAGACAAACCTTGATTCAGAGTCTGATTCTGAAAATATTGGTAAAAGTCAGATCATTGATGCAGACCCCACTGCTATTGTCATGGCCACAACAATACAACCAGAAGAACTAATAGATCTTGAAGAAGAAGAACGCCTTTTTCATCCACAAATGTGGGTGAAGGGGACCCGGCTACATTTTATTGTTGATAGTGGAAGCCAGAAGAACCTCATCTCAACATAGGTCATCAAACAGTTGGGATTGTCTACAACACCACACCCGTAGCCATACAACATCACGTGGCTTCGCCAGGGACAAGATCTTTGTGTCATCTAGCAGTGTTGATTGTCATACGACATCCAACCCTTCCAAGATGAGGTATTATGTGATGTTTCCCCACTAGATTTCTGTGATGTTCATTTGGGCCAACCATATATGTGTAAACGCCATGATGTTTATGAGTCTCAACCCCATAGTGTCATTGTTAATTTTGGGGTTCATGTCTACAGAATACTAGAGGTAGTTCCAACTACTTTCCCACCTAAACAATTCCGCAAGTTAGTATCTCATACTACAAAATTGAACTTCACATTCTGTTCAAAAGGTGAACAGAAGGATACTGCAACCACTACAGCCTCGGCCCAAGAACCTTCTATCCAACAAAAGCAGGTCAACAAGGTTGCATCAAAGTGTAAAGATTCCTTATCCACACATTCATATCATGTAGCCAAACTGGTTAAAAGGGTCCAACCCTTCCAGCCACAGGTTCATGACAGCCTTCAACAAGCGAAGCAGAGAAACTTCTCTAGCAAGGCAAGCGACTCACCAAGATTCAGATTCAACAAATGCTTCCCCCTTTCCCCTAGGAGCTCAATGAAATGGAGACCATTTATTCCTAAGGATGGAGGATTGATCCAGGTGGATATCGGTGACCACCCACCTATTCCACGGGCTCGAAAAACAATTTTCCATCTTGGCAGTTTTCCGAGTTCCAAACTTCCGGAGCCATTTTGAGGCCCTAAACAACATTTTTGGGGGGATTTGGGGCCCAGTAACTCAAAAAGAAACTAACCTAGGCTAGTTGAAACTCATTCTTCTTGTTTATACCTTTCCAACAGTGTATCGAGCGCCCCAAACGGAGATCGTATGCAAAAGTTACGCCCCCGGGAAGTTGATGTATTAACTACCCCCATTGGGGCCCGCAAACCTTTCGGATTTTCATCTTCTCGGGTTAGGGTTTTGGATTTTACTTATGTTAAAAATGCCTTTGGAGCCTCATTGTAATGATCATATTCTTGTGAATGCAAGTAGTGGACACATCTCTTCTCAGAGATAAGTTGCCACCATTCTAGCGAGTCTTTCACTCTGTATTTTTACAATCTTTGTACATTTTCGCTCATTAATAGAAAATTGTGTATTACTGTATCTCTGTGTTTATAGTTGCATATCTGATACATTTATGTTATATTATTGGATATCCGATATATCTCTGTACATTTCTTTATTATATCTCTGCTTTCATTTTGTGCCGAAAATAATCTGGATCACGAGCATACCAAAATTTCAACAGTTCAATACTCAACAAGAGGCCCCACTCATTACCTAGTCCAGTCCCGCGAGGCTGAGGAAAGGTTATGAATAATATTCCCTCTTGTTGGTTTTCAAGCCGAGGAAGGTTTGATGATCTGAGATCTAATGCACTAGGGTTTTTAAAGAATGAAATGTATGTTCTCTATGTGTCTTGAGGCTTGTATCTTGTAGATTTTTGTATGTGCTTGAGGCATATCTTGGAGTTTTGGAATATGATTTGAGGTATATCTTGGAGGTTTTGGTACATTCTTGAGGTATATCTTGGAGTTTTTTGGCGCATGGTTTGATGCATATTTTGGTGATTTTTGGTATATGATTTAGGGGGATATTCTTGGAGATATTGGCATAAGCTTTATGTGTTTTTGGGTTGAACCAGTTTTGATGATAATGATATATCAATATCAGTGACAATAACAGTGACAGGTTGATTCTCTCATTTGTATTTTAGGGAGGAAGGAAGGGCTAAGGAAAGGCAGTTGGAGCCTCCTTCTAGTTGAAGCTGGAAAATTTAGCGAGTTGTGGTTTCTTTTAGGCTGGAACCTGTAAATCAAGGGGTTGGCGCCTCCTTCCAGTTGGTGCTGGATAATTTTGGAAGTTTGTGCTTCCAATAGATGTAATCTTGTGATACATTAAAAATTGTTTCGTGGTTTTATACCATTTGTGTTTCCACATATAATTCATGTGTATTGTATATCTATGGTTATATTTTTATGATATCTTGAATGCAATCATAAGAGATAAATTGTTGATAACTTAATTTTTACATATTGTGGATAAAAATGGTAAAAAGTTAACAATACCATTGTCTTATCTGATTCACATCAAGTATTGTTGGAAAATTGGTTGTCGTTGATGTCAACCCTAGAACAAGCCCAAAAGAAAGTCTAGAAGCCCCTAGAAGTGATGGGTTTATTTGTAGGAGTCTCCAAAGTGGTACCTTATGGTGTAGCTCTAAGCATGGCCCTCACGGGAAGACACTTTGAGGAAGCCTTCAAGACACCCTAGGTGTTAAGAAATGAAGTTACAATGTATGGTCAAGAAGCCCTGAAAATATGGTTATGAAACCCCAAAGGGGTGGTCATGAAGCTCAAAGTTGATTGAAGAAAAAGAGTATAAAGGACATCATAAATGCATGCAAATCCTCCATGGATTGATAGTATTCAACAATCCATTTAAAATTCTAGGTGGCATACCATGTGGCTCCTCATGGTTGAGGATATATGCCCTCTTAAATATGATCATGTAAAAGTTTCCCCTAAACGGTTAAGAAGTTATAAGTCGGCCCCAAAAATCAAGTAAAGGAGAAAAATGGTTGCAAACAAAAAGTTATAGGTCATCCCTAAAGACAAGTAAAGAAGGTACTTGGAAGGATATAAATACACATCAATATCCTCTCATCAATCATCAATAAATCTTGTGATATCTTAGTGAAATTGAAGTAGCAGAGGCGTGCGAAGGAGGGAGTTCTCGTAGTTGCAGATGTGAGAAGGGTTTTCAGGAAACCCTATCTGAGGTGACCCCCGCAGGTCAAGTATAGGGTGTCCCACGAGGCCCCCGCTGGTTGTTCAATAATTTTCATGCTAGGCTGCACTCATTGCCCAGTCCAGTCCCACAAGGATGAGGAAAGGTTATGAAGAAGATGTCGTCTTGTTGATATTGAAGCTGAGGAAGGTTTGATGATCTAAGATCTAATGCACTAGGGTTTTTACAGAATGAAAGGTATGTTCTCTATATGTCTTGAGGCTTATATCTTGGATATTTTGGTATATAACTGCTCAAAATATCTTGGAGTTTTGGCATATTCTTTGAGTTATATCTTGGAGGTTTTGGTATATCTGCTTTAAGAAATATCTTGGAGTTTTGGCACATGCTTGAGGTATATCTTGGAGGTTTTTGGCACATGGTTTGATGCATATTTTGGTGATTTTGGGTATATGATTTGGGGCATATTATTGGAGATATTGACATAAGATTTATGTGATTTTGGGTTGAACTAGTTTTGAGGATAATGATGTATCAGTATCAGTGGAAGTAATAGTGACAAATTGATTCTCTCATTTATATTTTAGGGAGGAAGGAAGGGGAAAGGAAAGGGGGTTGGAGCCTCCTTCAAGTTGAAGCTAGAATATTTAGGGAGTTGTAGATTCCTTCATGTTGGAGCCTACAAATGAGGAGGTCGGTGCCTCCTTCCATTTGGTGTTGGAGAATTTTGGAAGTTGGTTCTTTCGGTGGATGTAATCTGTTGATACATTAAAAATCATTTTGTGGTTTTCTCCCATTTGAGTTTCCATATAAAATTCATGTGCATTGTGTATCTATGGCTATATGTTTATAATATCTTAAATGCAATCATAAGTGGTAAATTTTTGATAACTTAATGTTTACATATTGTGAATAAAAATGGTAAAAAGTGCATAATACAGATTCACCCCCCTCTAAATATTATTAAATATTCCAACAATGCCACAACCAATAGGTGGGTTGATGCAACAAATATAAGTATAATGATGATTGTCGAAGGGGTGGAAAAGACACCATGATGATTTTCATGTTTATGTTTGCATCATTGTGTTTTAGAGCCTTTTCACGGAGATAAACTGAGTCATTTTCAAATGTTGCACAAGAGGGATTTGATGACTGAACCAATATGCATATTGGACCATAGTACTCGCCAGTGTCAATGTTGTTTGGTTTAATGATTTAATATCTAAGGGGATAGTTATAATTCTAGTTCCACTAATTGGGAGTATGCAATTGAGATGCATCAACAATTTTCATACTTGTTCTATAATTTCAAGATGAATCTTTTTTTAAGAGGGAGTGTCATAGCAGATTTTGCCTCACCCCATACAACATGCTTGGATGGCCTTTCCATTTCCCTATGTAGAATTGAAGTCCCATTTTTTACCTTCCAGAGACAAAAAAGAACATTTTTCCACATATACGCGCCCTACCAGTTAGACAACAAGTGTATACGCAGGTTGCTCCATTACATCCTGCATACATCGGGTTTGGTGCTCAAAATTAAAAATTATGTCAGGTTTCCATTTCACGTCACATGATCTATGATCCTTGACCTTCCATATACTAGAAATGCTCTAACTCAGCCTTTCAATTCCATTTGAAGGATATAAATTAAGCCATATCTAAGTCGTGGAAGAGGAGATAATTCAACTATTGAGAGAAAAGATACTATGGAGAAATTTCACTTCACATTGAGTCTACATCCCTATATCCTTGAAATTCTGAACTCATTGTTCAACCCCCAAGCTCGTCCTTGTTTGTGATGGAGAACCTCATTTTCTCCTTTATATGAGATTTCCTTTGGTGGAGGATTGAAGTAGTGGAGGCCCAATTGGAGGGACTTAGTTTCTCGGTTCCAATATGTGTCGTACAACAGTTTGTCACCTACAAACTTCTGTTGATTATTTTAGTAGAAATACTATTTTCTCGTCTAATTGATATCTTGAAAATATTTGATTTATTATTCCATGGGTTTATTTTTCATTTATGTTAATGGATTATGCTAATCTATATGCTAACAATATATATTATAACCATATGCTTGTGTATCTTGGTTGTTGGGGACAAGTTGCAGGTATAAAGCTTTGAGTTGCATGCTCAACAATGGTCTTCATCAAATGTTCAGACGAGGTAGGCTCTTGACCTTGTCTTGTTAAAATTTCATTTATATAGCATACTTGGGATTATAGTTTATTTTTGTGTGTCATTCTGTTTGTTGTGGTTTACCCCAGGCCATAGAGATATTTTCCTTGTAACAGAATTGGTGACCATAATGGGGATTGATCTTATGTTTGGGGTTTGGAGTGTATTTCTCCTTGAATTGATCTATGTTAGGCTGTGTTTCCTTGTCTCCTGATTGCTTGACAAACTATTTTTACTTTGCATATGAGTTTCTTGGATCAATATTTTCCCTGGCAGTGTTTACTACATATACGTGGTTTTTCCCTTGACAACCGTGTACATACGTGAGATTTCCTTCTGTAGGGCATGTACATATGTGATTTTTTCTCAAACAACCGTGTACATCAACTCTTTAGGCTTACTGGTTGAGTTTGATGTTTGGTGGGTGAGTTTGGTTGGTTGTTGATTCTTCTTGGGTCTCTATCCTAACTGTTAAGTGCTTACAGAGTGATAGGAAACCTTCTTATTGTTGAATTTTCAGGCGGTATTCTTTCTTATCATATGTTTCATTGGTTGTCCTTGCACATTGGTCTGAGTGTTTGATTTTTGGTATCATGCTTGGCTTGTCTCATTTTTCTTGCAGTGGGGTCTGATGTGAAGTTGCTATTCAGTTCTTGCATTTTATTTTCTTTATATCGAAAATAAAAAAACATTTGCTAATTTTTCATTATGGCATTTTCTCTTTTGATTTATTAGTATTGATCTTGACACATGGATTGCATTTTATTGAAGTTGTAGAAATTGCATTGAAATTTGCATTTAAAAGCTTACCATCTCTTGAGAATCTAAGATTAGGACTTAGCAGTATTTCTATCTTCATTTCTTTGATATGCTAAGTCATAATATCATCAGTTTCATGACCACACCTCTTGAGTAATAAAAATACATTAAAAGTAACGTTGATTAACTAAAATTGATTAGAAACGATTTTATTTCTCAGGGTACACAAACAAGCATAGGACATAGGGCCTTGGAATAAGATTTTGTGAGTAAACTTCTCCAAGGACATTAAACTAAACTAATGTGTCTGACCAGGGAGTGGTGAAACCCATTGTGTAATTAGTGACGTCGAGAGGCTCCGCTCACATCAGAGTTAAGCACGAGGTCACGCGAAGTTGGTTAAAAATATATCCCTCTAATACCTTCTTAGCATCAGAGATATTTATGTGGTTCCATTCGTATATGGGGGTCTTGCTAGTACCTTTACCTCTGTGAGAGGTGGTTCTTTCAAGATTTTGGGCTTTGTTACCCTGCCCATACGATGGACCAGACTTATGAATATTCTCTTGTGCATTGGTTATATCATGGTGGCTCTAGTTTCTTGACATAGGTAGCCATATATGTTACTTGCATAAGTTATTCTACAGGTACCCTAAGTCAAATAAGGGTCGGATAACACACAACCTTTATGGAGGATTACCTCTCCAGGGGGATCTAACTGACTGCGTTGTTAATCCCATGAGGAACCTTATAACTGATTATTATACCTCCAATATTTTGAAGGGAGTCTTAGGCCCCTCTTGGGCGAGGCATACCTACTCTAGTGAGGGAGGCCCCATTTCAGCTATTGTATCTTGTTTGTGTGCATTTGGCCATTATTTCTTTATTTTGGTGTGTTCTTAGATTGTTGGGTGGCCCTAGGATTTGGTTTCATATCTCAAGTATTGAGTCATCATGGAGCAAGACCAGCCTCCTCACAGTTCTCGTCGTTTGTTGAAGTTATCGCTTCATTTTGAGTCTTTACAAAATTTTCCTTCTAAAAGGTGTAAAGTTAATAGACGTGGTACATATATCTCCACCTCCTAGACTTATGATTATCCAGTTATGGGTACTGAGTCGAGTCTGAATGACATAAGGAGTCCCTCGACTCCTATATGTTTTGTGGTTAGTGGGATTTCTTCAACTTCTTCAGCCACAATGGTTGTAGTACCAAAGGTTCCCATATGTACTTCTACCCAGCCTATGGTTTCTACTCGACCCATAGCAATGAACCCTTTCAGGTCTCTTTTTGGTACTCCAGGATAAAATTATCAGTCCATACCTTTGGTCTCTAACCCTTTTTCTTTTGGTATGCCCAATATGACGTTGAAAATTTTGTCCTCCATTCCAGCGACTAATGAAAATCCTAGTTTTGGACATGGGGGCATGGCTCCTTCGCATACCCCTCTCTCATTTGGTGGAGGTCATATTCCCCAAATGAATCATATGGTAGGAGGCCAGCCTACTTTTCCTTTTGGGTCTAATACTAATCTCAATGCTATTGGATGGAATACTCAACCAAGCGGACAAGACAATTCCTATATTTCATCCTTTCCCCCTTCTTCCTCCATGTCGAGTTTGAAAAATGAATTTTTTATGACAAATACACCTCTATCCTCTGTATTTCCACCCAAAGGGAGTCAGTTTCACACTATGTGAAATCCCCAGCCTGGAGCTCCTCTAGCTGGGGGAAATGTTTATAACCCTCATTATGATTCCCCTACAGATATGGTTCCCATACAACCTCTTATGAATCGGTTTAGAGGAGGATATTACCCTATCAGACAGGGCCATGGTATATACCATAATCCTGGATGGCCTGCAATCGCTCAACACCAATCTTTCCTGGGAACATGGGCTCATACGCCGCAACCTCGAATCCCTTTTACAGACACACTTAATCTACTAGATTTGTCGAGATTAATGAATGAATCGATGCGTCACGATCCGTCATGGCCTCCCATCCCCACCAAAACTTCCTTCGAACATTCCAAAATTTGAGGGAAAGACTGGTGATGATCCGGGTGATCATGTTACTACTTTTCATTTTTGGTGCTCATCCAATTCTCTTAATGACGATTCTATTCATTTGAGACTATTTCAACAAACCCTCACCGGGGTTGCAACGAAATGGTACATTGAGATACCGGGGGGAACATATAGAAAATTTAATCAGATGATTTTGGTCTTTCTCAACCACTTCCAGTTGTTGGTTCGTTATGATGTTGGCATAGAACTATTGTTGGAATTTCTCCAAGATAAGGCCACACATATCTTGAACCATATCCAAGAGTGGCGTAGATGGAAGAGGTTGATCAAAGCCTACATTCCTCCATATTTTTTGTTGGAGTGGTTCCTTAAGTCCTTATTGCCTTATATTTCAAAGGATGTTTCTACATATGGAGTAACATATGAGGAAGAAGTTATTTTCAAATCACAACAACTGGACCTCATATATGCTCAATCTAGGATGTTTTATGAAATTCTTCCTGATGCGTCATGGTCGAATTATGACCTTAGAAAAAATCTTGGGCCTCATGCCAATGGCATCATAGACTCTACAAATGTTAAGTCTACAGACTTGGTGATGAACCATTTGAAGGATTTGTCTCTAAGCCAGCATGTAGCAGGACAAGCTTCGACTTCATCCTCCAATCCCACTCAGTCGATGGGTGTGAATTTTGTATAGTCGTTGATCAACCCAAATGGTAACCAGCAACCAAGAGGGAATAGAAGGAGAGGATGAGGTAATAATCATAAGGGTGGGAAAAATAATAACAGATCCAAGGACGACACTAACAATGATATATCGAATAATAATGTTGGTGAGAGAAAGAAAGAAAAACAAAAGGTGAAGTTTCCTTGTAAACTTTGTAAAGAGGATCACCTTACCCACTTATGCCCCAAAATTGAGGAATCCTCAAGGCTCTTATCACAATTTCCCAGTGTGTTGGCCAATCCAATTTCGTATAATCAACACATGTCTTCAGGGTCCTCCAACACCGAAAATGTGTTGAGCAAGATTCAAAACCCCTCAACACATGAAGGTGACTATCTATGTGTTAATATGGTCAAGTCAGAGATTGATGTAGCCACTCGATCTCGTGATTATGGTTCATCACAAACTATTACAGTTCCAAAGTCTACCCCTCCTTTGGAAACACCCTTGCAAATAGAAAATCCAGAACCTTTTCCTCGTATTCTGAAGGGAGTACTAAAATTCTCTACCCACAATCCTAATGCCAGAGTTGCCCATAAATATTCGATTGTCGAAGATCTAGGTCAAACCCCTTGTGCCATGTTGGCTTTGGAGATTCTCTAGACGTGTCCTTCATAGAGGAATGCATTGTTATCTACTTTAGGAGATCTGTACCCATGTGGCTCGAAGGTTATTAAGTTTGAAATCACAAATGTTAAGCCTCACTTGCCTTACCACATGGCCTTTCAAATCGATGTGGAGTACACAAAAATTACCATCAAACACACTGTAATTGATGAAGGTTTTGCATCGTGCTTGATGTCCTTAAGCTATTGGAAAGTCATTGGCTTTCCGAATCTATCCCAATCTATGACTATGTTGACCACATTTGATGGACGATCATTTCTACCCCACATAATTCTTCTCGTTTTTTCGGTCTAGTTAGGTGGAAATACAGTGGAGGTTGATGTCAAGGTGGTTGATGCACCCCTTGAATATAATTTATTACTAGGGCGTAATTGGACTTATTCCATGACTGTGGTCATGTCATCTGTTTTCCGCACTTTATGTTTCCCTCACGAAGGGAAAATAGTGATGATTGATCAATTGTCCTTTTCACATGATATTCCTAATGCATCAGTTGGACCTTCAATCCTAGTGATCGATAAATCTTGGCAGGAAACTAGGGATATTGGTGTCAGAATGTATTCCTCTCTCATGGGTAGATTTGATTTTGTGGCATAAATCCATCACAATCATTCCATTTCCAGTAAGTATTCGTTGTTGATGAGGATTGTTCATTTACGTACTTCGTATTTCAATGACCCTTGGACCCTACCTTCCCCGGTTATGTCATGTGAAGGTCAGTCCCACATTGGGATGGTAATGCCACTGTCAGCGAAAAAGGTTGTGTATTTGGATTTTCTTAACACTACTGCTAACCCAGATCCTTTCTCCTCACAAGAAAATGAGGAGGATCATGTTCTAGAGCTCATATGGGTCACCCAATTGTCTTGTTCGCATGATTTCCTCGATGATAATTTGCCTTCGGATGAAGCCATATTAGAGGTCGTCTATCCAGGTCCCAATAAGATTTTGGATGATATGCATCATCGCTCTTATTTCCTCCCAGAAATTTTTAGGATTGAACATGATTACTTTAGATCTACCTTGAGTAAGATGGTAGGTCACGTTATGGTTTCTCTAGATACGCATGGTATTTATGTCGAAGGAAATATGGAAAATATTTCTCCTAACGTCACAACCAACATCTCTCGAATTCTTGGCAAAATTGAGAACATATATATATCAGTGTGGATTGTTTTCATGAAGAAATTCAGATCTACATCAATCTCTTCAAACAATTTTGTGACGTATTCGCTTGGTATTATGAAGAGATGCCAGGGATCAACCCCATCATTATCGAACATGGGATCAAGACTTATCTGGATGCTAGAATTTTTCGACAACATCTTAGAGTTCTTAATCCTAGGAAGGGCCCTGCTGTTAAGGAAAAGGTAGAGAAGATACTTAATGTTGGTTTCATCTACCCAGTTCACTTGACTGAATGGGTGACCAAACCCGTTCATGTGAATAAGAAACAAGGAACCATCCATGTATGTATGGATTTTTGAGACATGAACAAGGCTTGTCCTAAAGATAACTTCCCGACTCATTTCCTTGACCAGATACTTGATGAGTGGGCGGGAAGTGAATTTTTTTCCTTTATGGACGAATTTTCAAGATATAATCAAATTCAAATCAAACCTGAAGATCAACACAAGACGACGTTTATTTGTCCTTGGGGTACTTTTGCATATAGAAAAATTCCTTTTGGCCTTAAAAACATCAGAGCAACCTTCCAACATGCCATGACATTTGATTGTCACGATCTCAAACATATTGTTGAAGCTTACCTTGATGATCTTGTTGCTCACTCTCGAAGGAGAGTAGATCACTCCACTCACCTTCGATTAGTATTTGAGAGATGTCGTTACTATCGCACCCGTTTGAACCCTCACAAGTGCATATTTTGTGTTAGGTCTGGCCATCTCTTAGGATTCTTAGTCTCTCAGCATGGGATCATGGTGGATCCTATGAAGGTTGAGGCAATACTTCGATTTCCTCCCCCGCGCAACATTAAAAAACTTCAGGATTTACATGGGAAGGCTAACTTCTTGTGTAGGCTCATAGTAAATTATGCTAATTTAACTAAGGGGTTTTCATGCATCTTTTGAAGAAGGAAATTTTTTTTATATGGGATGAGTGATCCCAGGAATCCTTTGATGATATTAAGAAATCCTCGGTATCAATGACTACAGTAGAAACTATTTGATTTATATCGTCGCGTCCGAAGGGACAGTTGGTATGGTTCTAGTTCCAGAGGACAATGATTTCAATGATCATATTGTCTACTATCTCAGTTGAAACTTAGTCAGTCATGAACTTAAATACTCTCATGTAGAGAAGTTAGCCTTGGTCTTCATACATGCAGTTCAAAGATTATGACATTATATATTACTTTCAAAAACTGTCGTAATTGCAGATATCAATCCATTTCAATATTTCCTTACTAGGCGTATCATAGGGTGGAAATTGTTGGAATTATTAATACAACTGAGAGGGGGGGTGAATCAGTTGTATGTGAGCTTAAACAATTTTAAGTCTGTTAAAATATTATTAATCTTTCTTCATGTGGTCATCAACAATATACAACATATGGACAGTAAAGGTAAAGAACAACAGTCACACATAAAGTATACACAGAGACAGATTTTTCACGAGGAAACCCATAAAGGGAGAAAACCTCTTCTTCTTCAAAATGATAGGCAGTCTTTTAAGTTCTGTACATCATCTATAATTGAGCACCAACTCAATATGAGGCTACAACCTTTGTTTTACAAGCTGAAACTTGTTTGAGAGCACCAACTCTCTGGTTTCTCTAGCACCCACTAGAAGGAAGCACCAACTCCCTAAATATTCCAGCACCAACTGGATGGAAGAACCAACTTATTGAATGTTCCAACACCAACTGGATGGAAGCACCAACTTCCCATTACACAGGCTCCAACCTGTATAACATAGAACACTTGTTCTCCCTAGCACCACCTTGCCACCCTGGTTTCTCTGGCTACAACTAGATGGAAGATACAACTTCCTGTGTTCAAGATCCCACTTGAACCTCTGAGGACAACAGTCCTCCCGAGCACCTCCCTTCCACCCTGAAATATAAATGGATAAATAAACATTCAACTTTACAGATAAATCAGTTCTTACCAATCTTTCTTCGTTCTGTAAATCTGGTCTTCTACACAATGTTATACTTCTCTTCTCTTCCTATGTCTATTCAACAGGTATGCTCTGCATCAACTCGTACTCTCATTATTCTCTTCTTCAAATAGTTCTGTTATTATACTCTGCATTTCATCTAACACTTCACATATGCTCAATCTCCTCCTGCGCATCCTCTTCTTCTCTATTCTTACAGCTTCATTCTTTTTCACTTATAGAACAACCAACCCGACACAGTCTGTTTCATCTTCTTTTATACACATGAATACGACGGTTCAACTTCCCAACTCCTTAAGAAAAATGACAACAACTGTATAAGCAACTGAAACGCCAACTAATTGACAATCATGAGTCCATTTCACTAACGGATTTGTAACTGAAAAGTTAATCTGTGAGAAAGAACAGTAACCCTCCGATCACATTCAAGTTTTATCCGCACTGTTGGATGACCTTTATTATTCTTTCCTTTTTAAATCGGTTTTTGGCATTTCGGCATTCTTGTGCCCAAGTGTCTAGACACTTCATGTCGCGATCTCGGAAACTCCGAAATGGAGCTCATCTGGACTAACTCCTTCTCTTCCCGTGACCACAGCCTTATGCATAAGTTGCGTTCGCGATTTTGCATATCGCAAATTTGTAATACAAGTTTCTTTGTTTCTTTTGTCTCTCCATATTGAGATTCGCGAAACTCCAACATGGAGTTAAACCAACAATCCATATATGAACATGTTTCAATGACTACGATTGGATCGCGATATCCCATATCGCGAAATCGGGATTCTTGTTGCATTTGTTTCTTTTCTTCTTGATATCGCGATTCGTGAAACTCCGACATGAGCTATAATCAATGGTCTAGATTCATTCTTGATTCAATGGCTACGATTGAATCACAATATCGCATATCGTGATTTCGAAATTATTGTTGCCAAGTGTTCTTGTCACTTCAAAGTCCCGATCCCTGATACTCCACGAAGAAAATCAACAGTCCAGATCACTTCTTAACTTAACGGCTGTGATTAAATCGTGAATTCACATATCGTGATTTCGGGGTTCCTGTTGTATTGTTTATTTGACATCTCCAACATGTGATCCCCAAAACTCCGACATTGACTGGAATTAACGGTCCAGATCAAAGCTTGATCTGACGGCTCAGATTTCATCACGATCCAATGGTAGTCGGACCCTGCGCTCGGATCTGATGGTTGAGATCTGTCTCCCTCTTCAACAATCAAAGATTCTTCTTCTTAAGATATTCTTCTCAAAATCTCGCTCATTCTCTGCCTTCAATCATTCACATTCTTCTCAAAATTTCGCTCATTCACTGCCTTCGATCATTCGTTGCCTTCGGTCATTCACCTCTATGAACTTATCTTATGTTTTCCTGTCGGTTACAACCTTGTTGTTCTCATGTCATATTCACTGTTTCCATCAATGAAAAGAATTCACTATCTGTTAACTGTCTGTTAAATATTTGCCAACAATATTCCCCTTTGGCATTGATGGGAACACAAGTACCCACATGCATTTGGACTCAAATCCACAAGCACCCACATGCATTCAAACTCAACTCATACACAAGCACCCACATGCATTCAGACTCAACTCTCCTGAACTCTTTTCTCCCCCTTTGGCATCAATGTCAAAGAAGAAACATTCTTCCCCTGATCTTGTCACAAAACATACTCCCCCTGTCGACTATAAGCATTTTGGAAATATACTAGATATTCAAGAAGTACTCCCCCTGACCAGGTGAAAAAATTAGACACAATAGATTATAACCCCCAACTTTTGACGAAGGTATCCAAAAGGGGTCACTGGTAATGGTTTAGTAAAGATATCAACAATCTGTTCTGTGGAAGGTATATAATTCAGTTGAACAGTTCTATTTGTAACTTGTTCTCTGAGAAAATGGTACTTGGTTGGAATATGCTTAGTCTTGGAATGAAGAACTAGATTCTTGGAGACACTAATGGCACTGGTGTTGTCACAATGGATTGGAATAGGATCAGTGTAGGTTATCTTCAGATCTGCAAGAGTTTGTATCATCCATAAGATTTGTGTGCAGCAAGTAGTAGCAGCAATGTATTCTGTCTCTGTAGTGGATAATGAAATAGATCCTTGCTTCTTACTAAGCCATGAAACTAATGAGTCACCCAGGAAAAATGCTCCTCCACTGGTGCTTTTTCTCTCATCAACACAGTTTGCCCAATCTGCATCTGAATAAGTAGTTAACTGAAAATTCTGATTTCTAGGATACCACATACCATAACTCATTGTTCCCTTCAAGTATTTAAATATCCTTTTGATAGCTACCAAATGAATTTGTTTAGGAGCAGACTGAAAATGGCCTACCATTCCAACAACTTGCATTATATCAGGATGGGATGTTGTGATGTACATAAGACTGCCTATCATAGAGCGATATATTCTTTGAGCAACATCAAGTGAGATATCATCTTTACTCATCTTGCAACCAACCACCATAGGTGTGCTAACTGTAGAAGAATCTTCCATCTGAAATTTCTTCAACATCTCTTTCAAATATTTTTCTTGAGAGATAAAAATTCCTGCAGAGCTTTGTTTTACTTGTAAGCCAAGAAAATATGACAGTTCTCCTATCATGGACATTTCAAATTTTGTTTGCATAGAGTTAGAAAACCACTAAACAGATGATTCATTAGTACAGCCAAAAATAATATCATCTACATAAACCAAAACAACTAATAAATTATCACCTTCAGACTTAATGTAAAGGTTACTGTCAACAATACCTTTCTTGAACTCTTTTTCTTGTAGAAATTTGTCCAGTCTATAATACCAAGCTCGTGGTGCTTGTTTTAGTCCATATAAGGCCTTCTTTAGCTTACAAACATAATTAGGATTATCTGTAAAAGAGAATCCTTCAGGTTTCTCCATATATACTTCTTCCTCTAGATCTCCATTAAGAAATGTTGACTTAACATCCATCTGATAAACTTTGAAGTTCTTATGACATGAATAAGAAAGAAATATTCTGATAGCTTCCAATCTTGCCACTGGTGCAAAAGTTTCATCAAAGTCCTGACCTTCAACTTGTGCATATCCCTTACAGACCAATCTAGCTTTATTTCTAATAACTTGTCCTTTTTCATTCATTTTATTCTTGAACACCCATTTGGAACCTATTACATTCTTATCTTCACGTCTAGGGACAAGCTCCCAAGTATTGTTCTTCTCAACCTGATCAAGCTCTTCATTCATTGCTCTAATCCAATTATCTTCCTGGCTAGCTTCCTCAAAAATTTTAGGTTCAGTCATAGATAAAAAGGCAACATGAGATTGTTCTGAGTCTTTAATCAATTTCCTTCTTGTTTGAACTCCTTCATTTATATCCCCAATTATCTAATTTTCAGGATGATTCTTTCAAATAATTCTGAGAGGTGATTTTGCTGCTTTCTGCTTATCTGTGTCAATTTGAATATTCATATCTTCGTTTGATCCAGACTCTTCTCTTTCTGATCCTTGTACTTGTTCATCTTCATCTTCAACTATATCTTATGTTCTTGGTTTAGCATTGGTTATATTTATGACTGGGATTTCTTCATCAACTTTTATATCTATACAATCAACTAGCTTGTGCAGTCTCTTATTGTAGCATCTGTACCCTTTACTATTCGTAGAATAACCCAAGAATATACCTTCATCAGCTCAGTCATCATATTTGCCAATAGTTTCATTATTGTTCTTGATATAGCATTTTTCCAAAAACTTTAAAATGCTTGATTGAGGCGGGTCTACCAAACCAAATTTCATAAGGGGTCTTGTCACTGTGTGGTATGAGATGAGCTTTGTTAAGAATATGAACAAATGTATGTATTGCTTCCACCCAATATCTCTGAGGTGTGTTCCTTTCATTCATCATTGATCTTTCCATTTGATGTACTGGCCTATTCTGTCTCTCAACAACTCCATTTTGTTGTGGAGTCCTTGGAATTGTGTACTCTCTTTTGATCCCATGCTTATCACAAAATTCTTTGAATTTCTCTGAACTGAACTCTCCTCCTCTATTAGACCTTACTGCCTTTAATCTTTTTCCTGTTTGGTTTTCAGTCAGAGCCTTAAACACTTTGAATTTTTCAAATTCTTCAGATTTTTCTTTCAAGAAGGGAACCCAAGTTAGTCTAGAATAATCATCAATAATCAACATAAAATAATTTTCTTTTCCTGTACCTTCTTTCCTTGATGGTCCACATAGATCCATATGTACTAACTGGAGAGGTTTTTTTGTTGAAGGAAAGGTTTTTTATTTGAATTGAGTGTGAGTAAGCTTTCCTATCTGACAGGGTTTACAAACAGATTCATATGGATTTGATATCTTCGGAAGATCTTTTACTGCCCCATTGTTTCTGAGTTTAATTATGTGATCAAAATTTATGTGACCGAGTCTCCTATGCCACAGCCAACTTTCATCATATTTACTTAAGTGGCATTCTTCTTCTTCTTCTTTTAAAACATAGACATTGTTTTCTGTTCTTATACCTTTTGCAACTAGCTGACCTGAATCCACAGTTTTTATTTTACAGTCTTTAGAGGTAAAAACAACTTCACACCCTCAGTCACAGATTTGACTAACACTAAGCAAATTATGTTTCAAATTTTCTACAAGCAGCACATCTTGAGATTTTCTTTTTCTGTTACACAAACTTACAATTCCTTTACCTTTTATCTTTCTTGGCGCATCATTTCCAAAAGTTACATTTCCTGATTTGCTATCACCTAGAATTAGAAACTTACTTCTGTCTCCAGTCATGTGTTTGGAGCATCCACTGTCAATATACCAGGGATTCCTTTTCCTTTGGGCTGATAGCACTAGTCCACATTTGTCATCTACTTTCTTCTTCCAGACTTTGACATTTTCAGAAGTGGAGATCAAATCTGAATTGTATTTCCTTAAGTGACAGTCTGCAGCTTTATGACCATATCTATGATAGTTGTAACATTCTGGTTCATTGAATAATAGATCATAATGATTTTTATGCTCATATCTGTTGTTGTGTTTCACCTGTGTCTTTCTCCCAGTCATCACATGATTTATAATCTGTGATTGTTTGTTGCTTGGCTGTCTCAATCTTTGTTGTGGAAGATAGTTATTCATTGAATATCTTGATTGTTCATATCTGAATCTTAAAGAACAGTTTATAGCTTTGTGACCAAAATTAGAACAGAGAAAACAATAACCATAGAAAAAATCTTTGTACCTTGAAAAAATCTGTCTTCTTTGAGGAGGTCGACTTCTGTCATGCCAATAATCTTTCTGGCCTAAGGATTCAGTTTTGGGGCTTTTTCTTTCATTTCTTCTTGGTGACTGATTTTCCTTCTTTGTTTCTGCAGGGCGACTGTTGTCAATGTTTGAGAATTTGACAAATTTGATAGATTTTGTATTACTTGGATGATTACTACTTGATCCTTCTTCATATCCCAATCCAGCTTTCAACTTTGAATTTCTTTGTTGATTTAGAATGGAGGTTAATTCTTCTGATGCTTTAATACTTGGCAAATTTTGATGATACAATCCTTTAAATTTCTCCATTTCTTTTCTATTTTTTACTATCTCTTCTTCTGAGGCTTCAGACCTGACTTTCTTCTCTGACAATTGTTGTTTCAGTATATATTCTATTTTCTTTTCCTCTTCTAATTCCACTTTCAGCAGAGCAAAGTATTCATCAGGTTTTTTATTGTCTTTCTCGAACTGTGTCAACAATTGTTTTTTCTTTCTGTTCTTAGTTCTGAGTCTATCTATTTCTTCCAGTGCACTGATCAGTTCTCCTTCCAAATCAACCACGGCTTCTTCATTATTATCATCACTGCATGTTCTTTTATTATCATAATTCTCTTTGGCCATAAGCATGAAGTCATTTGCCTTATCTTCACAGGATGAGTTACTATTGGTGTCTTCTGAGGAATTGTCATTATTTGCAACCAAACTTTTCTTCTTATTATATTTCTTGTACTTGCACTTCTTTTCATCATCAGAATTCTAGTCCTTTTTCTGATGGGGACACTTAGAAGCAAAATGACCTATCTTACCACAGTTAAAGCATTTGAAGGGCAGCTTCCCTTGATATTTTCCTGATCCTTTCTTTAACCTTCTCACAAATTTTTCCTCAATATCATCTAATTCTGAATCAATATTCTTGTCTGCTTTAAAAGATGCTTCTCTTGTACTGAATTTATCTTTGTTAATTCTCATTTCATATGCAGTTAGAGTTCCTACAAGTTGATCAATGGACAGATTTTTAAGATCATTTAATTCTTCTATTGCAGAGACTTTTGGATTAAATATATCAGACAAAGATCTTAAAATCTTCTGAACTAAGAGTGGGTCGTCATTATTATCACCAAGACCCTTCATGGCATTTACAAGTTCTTCAACTTTTAAAAAATACTTGCTAATTGTTTCATCTTCATTCATCTTCAGCTGTTCAAATTTCAATATGTATGTTTGAAGTTTGGCATCTTTTACTTTCTCATTCCCTTCATAACTGTTAACAAGTTTATCCCACATTGCTTTGGCAGTATCAAGATGCATCACCTTTACAAACTCAGCTTTAGCAAGTCCATTCAAGATAGCATTCATCCCCTTAGCATTAAAGATAAATTCTAACTTATCATCCTTTGTGGCTAGCACAACAAGCTTTGTATATCCAGTCTCTACTACATCCCAAACATCAACACCCAAGGCCATTAAGTATGTTCTCATTCTAATCTTCCAGAAGGAAAAACTTGTTCCATCAAACAGAGGGGGCTTAGAGGCTGAAGTCCCTTCATGACTTGTCATGTTTAAGCTTACAGATATACCTTTAAATAAAAGGAACCCGCTATGATACCAATTGTTGGAATTATTAATACAACTGAGAGGGGGGGTGAATCAGTTGTATGTGAGCTTAAACAATTTTAAGTCTGTTAAAATATTATTAATCTTTCTTCATGTGGTCATCAACAATATACAACATATGGACAGTAAAGGTAAAGAACAACAGTCACACATAAAGTATACACAGAGACAGATTTTTCACGAGGCAACCCATAAAGGGAGAAAACCTCTTCTTCTTTGAAATGATAGGCAGTCTTTTAAGTTTTGTACATCATCTATAATTGAGAACCAACTCAATATGAGGCTGCCACCTCTGTTTTACAAGATGCAACTTGTTTGAGAGCACCAACTCTCTGGTTTCTCTAACACCCACTAGAAGGAAGCACCAACTCCTTGAATATTCCAGCACCAACTGGATGAAAGCACCAACTTCTTGAATGTTTCAGCACCAACTAGATGGAAGCACCAACTTCCCGTTACACAGGCTCCAACCTGTATAACAGAGAACACTTGTTCTCCCTAGCACCACCCTGCCACCCTGGTTTCTCTAGCTACAACCAGATGGAAGCTACAACTTCCTGTGTTCAAGCTCCCACTTGAACCTCTGAGGACAACAGTCCTCCCGAGCACCTCCCTTCCACCCTAAAATATACATGGATAAATAAGCATTCAACTTTACAGATAAATCAGTTCTTACCAATCTTTCTTCATTCTATAAATCTGGTCTTCTGCACACTGTTCTACTGCTCTTCTCTTCCTTTGTCTAATCAGCAGGTATGCTCTGAATCAACTCATACTCTCATTCTTCTCTTCTTCAAATCGTTCTATTATTATACTCTGCATTTCATCTAACACTTCACATATGCTCAATCTCCTCCTGCGCATCCTCTTCTTCTCTATTCTTACAGTTTCATTCTTTTTCACTTACAGAACAACCAACTCGACACAGTCTGTTTCATCTTCTTTTATACACACGAATACGACAGTTCAACTTCCCAAATCCTTAGACAAAATGACAACAACTGTCTAAGCAACTGAAACGCCAACTAATTGACAATCATGAGTCCATTTCACTAACGGATTTGTAACTGAAAAGTTAATATGTGAGAAAGAACAGTAACCCTCTGATCACATTCAAGTTTTATCTGCACCGTTGGATGACCTTTATTATTCTTGCCTTTTTAAATCGGGTTTTGGCATTTTGGCATTCTTGTGCCCAAGTGTCTCGACACTTCATGTCACAATCTCCGAAACTCCGAAATGGAGCTCATCTGGACTGACTCCTTCTCTTCCCGTGACCACAGCCTTATGCATAAGGTGCTTTCGCGATTTCGCATATCGCAAATTCGTAATACAAGTTGCTTTGTTTCTTTTGTCTCTCCATATTGCGATTTGCGAAACTCCGACATGGAGTTGAACCAATGGTCCAGATATGAACTTGTTTCAACGGCTATGATTGTATTGCGATATCGTATATCGCGAAATCAAGATTCTTGTTGCATTTGTTTCTTTTCTTCTTGATATCGCGATTCGCAAAACTCCGACACGAGCTATAATCAACGGTCTAGATTCATTCTCGATTCAATGGCTGCGATTGAATCGCGATATCGTATATTGCGATTTCAACATTCTTGTTGCCAAGTGTTCTTGTCACTTCAAAGTCCTGATCCCTGATACTCCACGAAGAAAATCAACGGTCCAGATCACTTCTTAACTTAACAGTTGCGATTAAATCGCGAATTCACATATCGCGATTTCGGGGTTCCTGTTGTATTGTTTGTTTGACATCTCCAACACGTGATCCCCAAAACTCTGACATTGACTGGAATTAACAGTCCAGATCAAATCTTGATTTGACGGCTCAGATTTCATCGCGATTTTTCATATTGCGATTACGCCCTCTTCTCCTTGCACTTTAAAGACCGTGCAGGTTCTCCTCGATCTAACGGTAGTCGGACCCTGCGCTCAGATATAACGGCTGAGATATGTCTCCCTCTTCAATGATCAAAGATTCTTCTTCTTAAGAGATTCTTATCAAAATCTCGCTCATTCGTTGCCTTCAATCATTCGCATTCTTCTCAAAATTTCGCTCATTCACTGCCTTCAATCATTCGCTGCCTTCGATCATTCACCTCTCTGAACTTATCTTATGTTTTCTTGTCGGTTACAACCTTGTTGTTCTCATTTCATCTTCACTGTTTCCATCAATGAAAAGCATTTGCTATATGTTAACTATCTGTTAAATATTTGCCAACAGAAATACAATAAGTCGATTGTTATTTTGTAAGAGTTTGATCTCGATTTTTCTTCGACAAAGTCTAAGAAATCGCTAGTTTCTTTTGAGTTGATATCAAACTTCCCTCGACTATATGAGGAAATTATTCATGACGATTCATTCACGGATTAACATATCTTCTTTCTCTCATCTTTGTACCCTTGGTATGGATACATTCTAATTTATCTTCAAAACCTTGAAGCTATTCCAGCATAAGTCGAGAGACAATAGATGACATATATGTCATCAAGAAAAAAACTACCTTATCATTGGCGACACTTTGTATCGTCGAGGAGTAGATAATATTTTGCGTCGTTTCCTGAATCATGAAGAATTTGAGGAATTTCTCAATCACTGTCACAGTGGGGCTTGTGGTGATCATTTATCTGGGCTTGCAACAACCCCCAAAAAATTGTGAGCCGGTTATTTTTGGCCATCAATTTTCAAATATTGTGTTGAATCAGTCAAGAAAGTGTCACCCCTACCAGGTGTTCACTCAAAATATTCTCTCACACCAAGCCCCTCTTCACCCAATCATCATTGTCAGTCCCTTCACCAAGTGAGGGGTAGATTTTATGGACTGTAACCCAACTTCGACTGGGGGGCATCAACACATTATTTTGGTCGTGAATTAATTCACTAAATGGGTAGAGGCCATGCCTACCATTAAAAGGGGTTTAAATCCCCAAGATTTAAGGACTATAAAAAGAACTCAAGGATGAGCTTCCCGGTACAAAGTGTATACCAGCAGAACTTTCCCTACTTGGGCAGAAATAAACTTTCTGGATATTCCCCAGTAAAGATTGATAACCCAAAGAGAGAACCTTTGAAATGTTGGGGTTGCGGAGAAGAACATCTACTGAGAGACTGTCCACACCGACAACAAAATAGTCAGATAATTTACAACATCCAGGAAGCTACCAGCATCAATGATGTGGCTAGGAGTGTACCACAAATTTATGCAGCCTTGGATAATAACCAAGATGACCACCAAGCTTCAATGGTGGAAATAGAAGGTATGATTTCCAACCATATAGTGTCTATTTTGATTGACCTTGGTTCAAATTTGAGTTATATAGCCCCTAAGGCTATTGATAAGTGTAAACTACAGCCAAAAAAACTTACCAAGCCATGGTTGGTACAGTTAGCCACTGGCACCAAAAGAAGGGTATCAGAGGTCATACCAACCTGCCAATTAATGTTGGATGAATTTCCCACCCATGCAACCCTTAACATATTACCCCTGGGATTGTATGATCTATTGATTGGTATTGACTGGCTAGCCACCCATAAATCCAGATTGGACTGTTACCATAAAACCTTAGAATGTGTAAGTAAAGAAGGGAAAAGGATAACCTTTCAAGGGATCCAAAAACCTGTCTTGGTGAGACAAATATCAACTCTGCAAATGAGAAAGTATTGCCAAAAAGGATGTCCCATATATGAAATACATGTTTTGAAAACTATTGAAGATGACAAATCAAGCCTCGAAGACCACCCTACCCTGAGAGAATACAGAGATGTGTTTCTGGAAGAGGTACCAGGTCTACCTCTGAGAAGATACATAGACTGCTCGATAGAACTTGCACCGGGAGTGGTGTCGATGTCTAGGACACCCTACAGGATGAGCACACCCGAGTTAGTTGAACTCAAATTGCAATTAAGAGAAATGATGGATAAGGGCTATATCCAACCCAGTGTGTCTCCATGGGGAGCACCAGTCCTGTTTGTGAAAAAGAAGGACGGTGCCCTTAGACTGTGTATAGATTATAGACAACTTAATAAGGTAACCATAAACAACAAGTACCCCTTGCCCAAGATCGATGACCTTTTTGATCAATTGGGGGGTGCGTCTATTTTCTCAAAGATTGACTTGAGGTCGGGATACCATCAAGTCCTAATTAAGGGTGAAGACATCCATAAAACTGCCTTCCGGATGAGGTATGGTCACTATGAGGTTTTGGTAGTGCCATTTGAGTTAACCAATGCCCCTGCCACTTTCATGTGCTTGATGAACAATGTACTCATCAAATTCCTAGATAAATTTGTGTTGGTTTTTATTGACGATATATTAATTTACTCCAAGAATAGCAAAGAGCATGAAGAGCATATTAAGCTTGTGCTACAAGTGTTGAGAGAACAACAACTCTATGCCAAATTCAACAAATGTGAATTCTTCCAGAAGAAAATACATTACTTAGGCCATGTTCTATCCGAAGAAGGAGTAGCAGTAGATCCTAACAAAATCAGGTCTATCATGGAATGGCCTACCCCAAAGGATGTTTCGGATATCAAATCCTTTATGGGATTAGCATGATACTATAGGAGATTTATAAAAGGATTCTCCAAGATTGGTTTTCCAATCACTCCCCTCCAGAAGAAGGGGATAAAATTCATGTGCACACAGAAATGTGAAGAAATATTTCAAACCCTGAAACATCTACTGACCCATGCACTCGTGTTGAAGATCGTCGATCCCGAAGCTGACTTCCTCGTGTGCACAGATGCCTATAAGGTAGGGCTCGGAGGATTCCCTATGCAAGGAAGTCAACTATGTGCACGAAGTCAACTATGTGACCCATGATCTAGAGCTCGCTGCCATAGTGCATGCCTTGAAAATGTGGAGGCATTACCTCTTGAGAATAAAATTTGTACTTATGACAAATCACTGTGGATTGCGATATTTGTTTGACCAACCAAAACTCAATTCTATACAAGCTAGGTGGATGGCCCTCCTTAGCGAGTTTGATTTTGAAATCAAACACATTAAAGGAAAGGAAAATAGGGTGGCCAATGCCCTTAGCAAAAGTATGAAAACAATTCACCTGAAAGTGGTGAGCACCTGTAAGACGGATGTCAAGGAAAGAGTCAGAAATGCACAAGAGACAGACACATTCTTCCGGACCGTGACCTCGTACTTGCAGCAAGAACCCACATGGATAGAGTATGAAGGCCACCAAATGAAAGAAGAAGGTCTGCTCACTTACTGAAGCAGATTGTATATTCCAGATTGTGACGAGTTGAAGAGGTTTATTATGGATGAACTACATAAAAGACCCTATACTGGTCATCCAGGATATCATAAAATGATCACGACCATCAGGAAAAAATTCTACTAGCCTGGATTGAAGAAAGACATAGCTGAGTACCTAGCCAAATGCACAGAATGCCAATAGGTAAAACTAGAACACCGACACCCAGCAGGATTATTACAACCTCTACCAATCCCGGAATGGAAATGGGAAATCATCTCCATGGATTTCATCACCGGATTACCAACCTCGACCAAACAGAATGATGCCATTATGGTAGTGGTGGATAAATTGAGCAAGTCCACTCACTTTATCCCCGTCAAGTCAACTTGCAAGGCAATATACATCACTCAGGTATTCATGAAGGAGATATTCAAACTGCATGGTATGCCAAAAGAGATCGTGTCTGACAGAGACATGAAATTTACTTCCAACTTTTGAAAGTCATTGATGGTTGGTTTAGAGACCAAGTTGTTGTTTATCATTGCCTATCACCCTCAAACCAATGGACAGAGGGAAAGAGTGAACCAAATACTAGATGACATGCTAAGAATGCATGTAATGCATCAACCGAAGAAGTGGGAATATTACCTACCACTGGTATAATTCGCCTACAATAACGGCTACCAAGAATCCTTAAAGATGAGCCCCTTCGAAGTCCTATATGGTAGGTCATGCAACACTCCTATCAGTTGGAGTAATCCCGTAAACAGAATCTCTTTTGGACCCGGCATGTTGAAAGAAATGGAATAGCAAGTGACTCAGATAAAACAAAACCTGAAGGTCGCACAAAATCGATAGAAAAGTTATGCCGACCAAAAGAGAACTCCAAGAGAGTTCAAGCCGGGAGACCATGTATATCTCAGAGTTAGGCCCAAGAATAGTTCTTTGAAAATGGGAGCCTGTGCCAAGTTGGAACCTTAGTATTGTGGACCCTTTGAGGTTCTAGATAGAGTGGGACCCGTAGCCTATAGGCTAGCACTTCCTCCCACAGTAAAAGAACATAATGTTTTCCATGTTTCATTATTGAAGAAATATGTACATGATTCTAATCATATAATTGACTGGTATATGATCCAGGTGGAACTGGAGGGAGAATTTCTACCAGAACCTCAATGCATACTGGATAGAAAGGAAACCCCACTCCGGAACTGAACCATTTCACAGTTCAAGGTGCAGTGGAGACATTTTGGCCCAGATGAGGCTACATGGGAAATGGAGGATGCCATGAAACAGGCATATCCGATTTTGTTTACCTCTGTACATACATGTCATATTGATATATAGAACATCAAGGATGATGTTCCTTTAAGGGGGAGGGAATTGTAACACCCTATTTCCCCCAGTCTATAAAAATAATTATAGTGGCCAAGAAATATGGCAAACTCAAAGATCTAAATGTGTGATTTGAATGGACCTTAGTAAAAAGGTCCATGAATGTAAATAATGTTATGAATATATATATATATATATACAACTGCTAAGATGGGGATGTGCTAACAAAGAGAGCACAATGGCTGAAGAAAGGTGGTGGAAAGCACCTAGAATGGTGGTGTTAACTTCCGCTGAAACCAATACCATATTTGGTCTTCACTGGCCCGGAGAACCAAGAGTGGCTCGCTGCCCCTGAAATAAATTACTCGCCAGGTTGGTAGGTGAAGAGGATCCTCATGATTTAATGAGGAATGGGGGTGAACCGCCCATCCGTGGAGGCCTCATACCTGACCAAGGCAGGGGAATTCGTGCCACATGCGACCTCACCGAGAAAGAAAAAGCAGGGAAAAGGTGTGGGAGGGGACGCGAGGGAGAGACAGCAGGAAAGAGATCGGAAGAACTCTGGAACAAAATACAGAGTGAGCGATAGAAAAGAAGAAGGAGAGTAACCTTCATTCTCGCTCGCTGAAGAACAGAGACAGAGAGTCTCCAACATCGTGATCTAGCTCGGGGGTGGCTAGTGGTAAATCCGTTGGGAGTCACTGAGCCTACGGTTGGGTGGAAACGAGCACCCCTCTCAGCAGTTGCATCACCTGGTGTTTTTCTGATAAGTGTTATATCTTATATCTTAAAATTTATAGGCTGACATGTATGTTCATAGTATGTGCAATTATGAATGGTTTCAGTATAAGACTATCTGCATGGTGTTTTGATCAGAAATGATGGCTGCATGTTTTTCTTGGAAAGACCACGTATGGTTTATGTTTACATATATATATATATATGATGAACTAATACAGATTTTCAATTCTTCTCTCAGGATATTTGTTCCTGTGTTTGTCCTACCTGATGCCTTGGATAGATTTCCCCACGAAGGCACCCTCTCGAGACCACTCCCTTACCTTCGAGAAGACCTTCCATTCTGGTCTTCGAAACCTAGTGTGAATTACCTGAGGAACCGAAGGAGGATGTAAGAGTTTAAATATTAAAACCTTGCACAAGGGAGAATGGTCCTCGTAGACCTCAACATTTCGGCATTTCGGTACCCGGAATACCCAAGGGCGAGTCCCCTTGCACTCGCAAGTCCCAAAACCCCAACTTGCAAAATCTCAAATTATTAGCGTGGGGGTAAATTAAGAGTTTTCAGAGTTTCGGCACCTGAAGTATCTAGGTGCGAGTTTTCTTGCACTCGCGAGTCCCGAAACCCTAACCACAAAATACCGAAATGACAGCGTGTGGTTGAGTTAGGACCTTTCGGTGGTTTGGTACCTAGGTTACCCTTCTTCTTGCTAAATTCATGAACGAGATCCCTTCGGAAGATCTAATCTCTGTTACGACCATTAAATTTTATGAAGGAATGCAGGCATTAATGTCTCGACCCCCTTTTAACCTTCGCAGGTAACGAAGAAATCGGGACCGTCAATCCCAAGACCCATAATAAGTACCTGGACCATCTAGCTATAGAGTACATGTGGCGTCTGGTAAGCATTTTCGGCTTTTCGGCACCCGGAAGATCATAGGGTAAGAACCCTTGTCCTCACGACTCTCGAAACCCCGAATGGGGAAATCTTGAAAAATAACTTAGCCTCATGGATATATATATATATATATATATATATATATCGGAATTTTGGAACTTCAGCCCTCAGAAAACTCATATGCGAGACCTCTTGTCATCACACATTGCGAAATACTGACTTGCGAAATCCCGAAATAGTATAGTGTATTTCAGAGTTTGGTGTTTCGGAGTTTCAGCTTTTGGGAAACCCAAGTGAGAGACCTCATGATTCTCACATATCGCGAAATCCAGATGGATGAAATCCCGAAATGATAGTAGCGCGGATGAGATACAGTGGTTCGGTGTTTCGACATACGGGATACTTAAGGGTAAGATCCTCTTGTCATTGCATATTGCGAACTCTCGAAGTATGAAATCCCAAAATGAGTATAGCGTGACTAGAATTTAATGCTCCAGTGTTTCGGCACCCGAGATATCTAGAGGCAAGTCTCTTGTCCTCATGACTCCTGAAATCCCGACTTGTGACATCCTGAAATGATAGAGCATGGACGTGTTATGATGTTTCAGAGTTTCGGCTTCTGGAAGACCTGGATGCGAAATCCTCCTGTCCTCGCATATCGCGGAATCCCGATAGGCAAAGTCACGAAATGGACTAGCACACATGGTTTTGGTGTTCGATGTTTCGGTACCTAGGATCTCCAAAGGTCATTTTTCCTCGTGTTCACTAGACCCGAAATTCCGATGGATGAAACCCTGAAATGAACAAGGGAATACATGCATCGTGATTTTTCTTAATCGTGAAAGTCGGGAGCACCTCTATGGTAAGACCTGTGGTCATAGCCTCCAATCATATGAATATGGATAAGGGATGGTAGGGTCTATATCATGTCCCTTAGGGATTCGGGAATTTTGTTCATCGGAGAAAACATGAAAAAGGCCGAAAAATTTTGAATTTCGTAGTGGGTGTGTTACATAGTGGGTCATAAACACTCCACCACATAGAACATGAGTGGCCTTGAGGCCTAGTGTAACGAGGCCGACCCCAAGATCTATGTAAGAACAAGTACGAGGATCTTTAAGCTCATATTCTTGATCGCCCCGATTGGGAGTTGGCTCCCTACTTTATCTGTTTCTATAACATAGTGGGTGGAAATGTGCTCCTCCATGGTCATACCACCCCCAACCCCCCGAGCATTGAGATTCACTACCTCGTCCCAGCGAGGCAATCCTATGATAAAATATATTTCATCTACTTCAATCCTCAATGGTTTCCCATCGCGATTGAAGGCCTCTGTCTCTGGATCCCAATAGTTTACGAGCATCTGGAGTAACCTCACTTGAGCCCTCATTCCTTTGAGAGCCCAAAATTTATAAAGGCCACATATTTTTAGAGCTAGTTGGGCCCCTGCATCCATTTCCATTTCTGCATCTACCTCTTCATGCCATCACCATCCATTCAATCACCATCCTGCCAAAGGAAAGTCAATTTTTGAGTTAAATTTTGCCAAAAAGTTGTTTACAGACTTGTACGCAGGCTAACATGCTAACAATCATGTATAGGGTTGCATGTACACGGGAAGGCTTTGTTTTTCCCGCGTACATGGAGGCATGTATGCGACCCAATGAACCATCACCCACTTACACGCTAGTTTCAATATTGTGCTCCTCTAAAACTCAAAAACTGATCGCTAAATTTGAATTTTAAACCATTGAAAATGAAGAGGAGGGGAAGATCACTTACTTGGTCCAGACGGATTCTAATTCCATTGATCGTAGCTCTCACAATCAATACTTGAATATTGTGGGAAAAATGGCCTAAAATGCACTATGTGGGTGAAAAAACTCAAATGGTATGGTAAAATGGTCTATTTTTTACTATTAGTAGAAACGTTTTACCCACTACATATAGTTTGGGTTGATTTTTGGACCTTATGGACGAATAGTACAGTGGAAAGAGTTGGTTTTCGTGGTTTTTTCCAGGGTTTTTTACGGTTTCTAGTGTCATACTTCCCGTTTGTGCCTTCGGCGGGTATTTTCTTTCACTAGCATATATGATAGGTTGTCACTCTATTTTGCATTCTTGCATTGTCCTATTACTGTGATCTATATACCTTAGGAACAAAATCATTTATTAGCGACACAGAACCTTCTTACCGCTACTAGAAGTGTCGTTATTAAGTGGTAGAGGCTTACCTAAAATGGGTACCCTAGTTAGAACATTTGTGCCATTTGGTGCCCATGAAGAAATTATTCCATATGACCAGGAGTTCCTTATAGTTTTGATATGAATTTGTGTTCGAACCTCATATTCTTACTCACAAGCATTCTGACCTTCACCTATGGGACTCCCCTCCTGAGTCTTGGTTAAGCTCTCTTCTGACTCTCTAAAAAGAGAAAATATTGTCGAGTGAACTTGTATCTTTCACACTCATTAAATGGATTTTAAAAGACATCTATTTGGTGTAATTTTAACCATTTTTCGGACCATGTAGACTACTTACAAAAAAGGAATACTCTAGTCAACATTGGCTACAAGAGTTCTCCTAGGTATTATTTTATACTTTTTTGAGCCTAGGGAACTAAATCTATGAAAAATGACATTCTTTGGAGTTAAGTTGTAACTGCATTCCATCCTCCTACTTGCAATATTGAGCCTATTTTCAGTTCTCGCTTTATCATTATAAGCCTCTTACCTCAAAAATTTGCATCACTAGACAAGCAGAGCCTTGTTTATATCCTTTGCAGCTTAACACCCTGTACCCCAAGAGGAAACATTCCCCCAAGTGTCCATGCCCCGCATGCACTTCCCTACATTGAGCATAAGTATCTTCCACTATTTTGAGCTAATTGCTTACTCATGACACTCGTTTCCTCTCTTGTATCATAGTATTTATTTGCCTATGAAAACACAAAAAAATATGGGTGGGAAAAGAATATTATCTCATATCAACAACAATCGTGTCGCCTTTGAACAAAACACAAACTTTTGAGTCCACTGTCATCCAAAGTTTGGTTTTAGCATGACCTTAGGAAGCTAATCTCGTTTCTTAGAGTTTACTCCTCTGACTGGTTATTCTTCCAGTCCCTATGGATATTTTGTCCATGCCTCCTGCATCACAAAGCTTCATCATTAAGTCTATGTTACCTGAGCTATCCATATGTCTCATGATCTTGTTCAAAGGAAGTCTATAATCCTGTGTCGGCCATTTCTTAGAACTCTTGACTTTTTGTCGACCATACACTTAGTGTGTCTCAGAGTCACATGAAGTTGTAGTCCTACCATGCACCCTAGTCCTATTTCCATTATGGGTAGCTAACCTTGAACTCAGTAGTCGACATCTCCTCATTGGTCGCTAACTGGGGGGTTTCCCTTATGTTTGACAACAATAAATCTATTCACATAGTGGGATTTGTCCAGTGTCTTGGATTCCATTAGCCTTATTGGTGGTTTCCTCGCCTTTGTCAGGAATATTCCTTATTGGATTCTATTCAGAGGGTTGTTTTGTGCACTACTTGCATCTGGTGCATGCAAAGGATGCACAAGACCATTGGTTCGTGAACATCCTATTCGTCTGAGCTCCTCATAATAATCAAGCTATTTCTTTGTACCTCATGTTCACTGATGAGAGATTCCCTAATTCTCTCCTTTCAGTGGGTCTCCTTCCATCGACTTCGTCTCATCTATTCTGGAAATGAGACCTAGAGTCCTATGAGTACCTGGAGGCTTGCAGTCATGAGTGGCAGGTTCTCCTACCATCGACAGTTGGGAATACATCAATGTCTCTTGATCGATGGATTCTTCAAGTGTTTGACCTCAACACCCTTATTCACACTTGTAAGAATGTACTCGGTGCCTTGATACCTACTTTCATTATCGATAGGTTATATCACGTTTGCTAACAGTATACCTTAATGATCGGTAATCAAATGAAGTCTCATTGTGTTCGACATCAACTTCTCTATTCACATGATGTAAACTTGCACCTTTGGCGGATAGTGTAGAATACCTCTAGCTTATAGTAGTAGCATTCCTATTATGTTGTTGTCTTTCATTGGACCAATACCTATATGATTTCAGTGATCATGAGAGATCAGATTGTACTCAATTATAAACATATGTCTTCAGATTGATTTTGAGACTAGATTCCACCGGGCCTTGTTCGTGACTATAATAGCCTATGGCATGTGTCTACTTTGTATTTCCTATTCATGGCCATGAACAACTATTTGGTATATTTCCACATGGATTTGTAGTGTAATTCAGATTGGCAGCCATCTGTACAAAGTCATTATAGATTGTAATATTCTCATGAGTAACTAGCACTTCCATCTGAGTCTCCATCACTCCACTTCTGGTAATTATAATGTATTTCGGCCATCGTAGATACTCCCCCAACCTCACAAATTAGGGGGAATTTGGTATAGAAAATTTTTCCTCACCCCATGCAACTTTCTTGGATGGCCTTTCCATTTCCCTATGCAGACTTGAAGTCCCCTTTTTTACTTTCTAGAGCCAAAAAAGCACATTTTTCCACATATACACACCCTACCAATTAGACAACAAGTGTATACGCGGGTTGCTCCACTACAACCCGCATACATCGGGTTTGGTGCTCAACAATAAAAATTATGTTGGGTTTCCATGTCATGTCACGAGATCCATGATCCTTGACCTTCCATATACTAGAAATGCTCTAACTTGGCCCTTCAGTTTCATCTAAAGGCTATAAATTGAGCCATATCCAAGTTGTGGAAGAGGAGAGAATTCAAATTTTGAGAGCAAAGATGCTCCGGAGAAATTTCACTTCACATTGAGTCTGCATCCCTTTATCCTTGAAAGTTTGAACTCATTGTTCATCCCCCAAACTCTTCCTTCTTTCTGATGGAGAACCTCATTGTCTCCTTTATATGAGCTTGCCTTTGGTGGAGGATTGAAGTGGTGGAGGCCCAGCTGGAGGGACTTAGTTTCTCGGTTCCGATATGTGTCGTACAATTGTTTTTCACCTACATAATTCTACTAATTATTTTAATAGAAATACTCTTTTCTCATCCAATTGATATCTTGCAAATTTTTGAATTTGTTAGAAAAAATAGGATCGCGGAGCAATAAAATAAAACAAATGTGGAAATAAAACACAGAAGATACAAAATACAATAGAGACACAGATATACATGGTTCACACAGTGTGGGCTATGTCCACCAGAGAAATTTATAGGTCCTTCCTTTATTATTATTCAACAAATGAAGGGATACAACATACAACACACTCGATGTAACTTCCTCTTCTTTCTCTCACAGTCTCCTCTCCCAGAATACAATATTTGCAATAATACATAGCTGCAATACATTTCCCTCATAAAAGAGGGTTGCCTTCTAGGGGAAAAAACCCTAACATAACTTCTACCGTCATATCTATGACCTTATAATGAACGATCCAAATTTACTATGAAATTACAATATACATTTACAAGACAATTTTTCCTTCGGGGGCTTCTCCCCCGAACCCCCGTCGGGGGACCGCTTTCCCCCATACCCCATAGGGGGGGTAACCCCCCCGCACTCCCCCGCATGGAGGAGTGTACATTATTCTGGGGTGTAAAGTCTTCATGGGGTATAAACACGGTTGAAAACAAAGACCTCTCAATCAAGAAGATAATCAGGCTCCACAACCAATAGAATTATTATTCCATGGGTGTATTTGTCATGTATGTTAATGGATTATGCTAATATATATGTTAACATTATATATTATCACCATATGCTTATGTATATTGGTTTTTGAGGACAAGTTGTAGGTATAAATATTTGACTTGTGTGCTCAATAGTGGTCTTCATTGAACGTCCATACGAGGTAGGATCTTGACCTTGTCTTGCTAGCATTTGATTTATATAGCATACTTGTGATTATAGTTGATTTTTGTGTGTCATTCCGTCTGTTGTGGTTTACCCCATGCAATAGAAATATTTTCCTTGTAACAAGGGGTGTATTTAATGCCCCAGTTTGTTTGATTACTGAGGCAAGTTATACTTTATTATTGGAGGGTGTTTTTTACTAATGAATCAGTTATTCGAATTTTATTGTGATGATGAAACATGAAATTTTGATTATCTGATTGAGTTTAAAATGATAATGATCGAATGATTATTTATAAGTTTATATGATACCATAGGAGAAGTAAATATGCATTAACTTGACATAATTGATGATATTGATCTTTATTATTTGGATAATTTTACATGAAAATATGGATACATTAATTCTAAATGTTATTGACGATTTTCCTCGTGTGACAAGAAACCATAGGTTGCATTGACAAAGGATTGCATCAACATGTTATTAGAATTCAGATTGAGTTAGGAACTAGTAAACGTTATGTGAATATGTTATATTTGAATTTAATTATAAAAATTATTGATATATTGATTGTAGCATGTGCGGGCACATGGAACATGCTTGTTGATTTATCCACACATGGGTAATGGAGTTGTGTGGAGGCATATTCAGTACCATCATGCACCACTAAAGGTGGGATTGAGTGAAGTTAAGTGAACTAGCAAACGACCAAGACAAGTAACTCCTCATGGACCCCTAAAATAGTAAGCCACATGAAGATCAAGGGAACACCTAGGAGTAAAAATAGGAATTGTGAGAGTTGAATAAATAAAATTCATTATTTTATACATTTAAATGAGTAAGTACCTGTGTACTTGTGCATGTGAGTGACATGTATGAATATTAATCTAATAGGTAATTAAATAAAATAATTATGCATGGGCTGGACAAGTGGCATGAGCCACAAATACTATAAAAAGAGGGCTTGGGCTTGGAAGAAAACATTTTTATGCACCCTAATGCAAGATGGCTATCATAATGTTGAAATAAATTTTATTTGATATTTGTTGAGAGTTTGGTCTATTGGATGTTGCAAAATAAGTGGAGATTCTTCTCAAGCTTAACAACTTCAATCTTCACTCATTAACTAGCAAGTATTTTCTCCATACAACCCCATTGTTGCTTTAGGATCCTTGGTGAAAGAGAGTACATGTAGGAGTTAGTAGGAAGGTCAATTGGTGGATCAATAAACTATTGGAAAGCTTGCATAAGGGAATTGGTTTCACTATTCTATTTCAGTAAACAATCTCATTCAATGAAAATAATCCTTGTAATGCATTTTTATTTCAATTAGATCTTCTTTATATATATATATATATATAATTTAAGCTAATCAATATTTAAATGAACTCACTATTTTCTAAATATAATGTATATTTTAAGATTGTTTTCTTCTAAGATTAAATGCATGTTATAGCAATTTTGTTTAAACACTTCCCAATTCACTATCAAATTATCAATTCATTATTGATACCAAAGGTGTCATGTATCTCATGCCCTTTAATATTTACCTTACTATATTTCCAAGAGTGCCCTAATTAAAATGCCCTTCAAGTACCCAGCTTTTCTCGATGGGGAAATAACGCAACAATGGGAACATTATTAATTCATCTTTGTTGCTCTTTTTTGAGAGACTCATGGTCACTAAGGGATAAGGTGTTCACTTTATTGTGTGCCCCTTAGCTAATCCTTGTGAGTGACTGAATCCATGACCTACCATCATGGCAACGTCCAACCTCAAAGTAATAATGTTCCCAACTTTTCAACTCAATGCATAGAAGGAGTGCGAGTAGGTGGAAACAAGGACCCTGCTCCACCTCTATTAATAGTACTTAGTATGCATCCATACAACTCTATTACCCATGTGTAGATATATCAATAAACATGTTTTCTATGCTTGCACACACTACATCAATGCATCATTAATTTTTGTTATCCAAATCAAAATATAACACATTCAAATAAAATTTACTATTTCATGACTCAATCTAAATTTCACTAACATGTTGACGCGATTTTTCATCAATGCACCCTTACAATTCCCTATCACACTAAGCAAACCATCAATAATATTTTCAAATTAATGTATCCATATTTTATTTTTAATTATCCAAATAAAAAAGATCGTTATCATCCATTACATCAAATTAATGCATAGTTGATTTATCTATACATCATATAAATTTATAATTAAATCATTCAATATTATCATTTTAAACTTAACCATATAATAAAAGTTCATGTTTCATCATTATAATATTAGTCAAATAACTTAGCCGTTTGTAAACAAATGCCCTCAAATAATAAGTCTAATTTTTCATTATAGTTAGATAAAATGGGGCACTATAGATAACATGGAGAAAGAGAGGGGGAAGAGGGAGAGAAAGAGAGGAGGAGGAGATGAAGATGAAAGGAGGAAGAGATATTCTCTAAACCTACTTTGTTTGTTTTTTTTTGTTTTTTGTTTTCTTTGTAGATCCCATCTCCAAAACCAAATCTCATCCCCCATCCAAAACCCAAATCCCATGTCCAAAGTCCAAATCCCACCTTCTATATCCAAAACCTGGATTCCATTTTATTTTAAATTTGCAAATTTAAAAGAAAATGGGGAGATATGACGAAAAACTTACATTTGATCTAATGATGTCCCACAAATCTCCCTTGCTTTCTCTTGTTGAGTGCCCCAAAAAATCCCTTTCCCCTATGATCAACTATGCCCCACACCCTCATGTGAAAGTGATATGAGGGGATCTTGTTTTTTCACTTTATATTAGGAGTGCACGTGCAGAGTGATAATAATATTCATTTTGCTTCATTTATTTTTTGGCTTTTTGGAGTTATGAAATTGATATTACATTAGTTGTGTGTCGATTGTTTTGACATAAGAATGGAGCACGTGTCATATTTGCATCATCCTTGCATCGTAACCATGATGCAAATTTGATGCATATATGTCGCAAAAAATACATCACATAAATGCAATGCATTCCTAGAAAAAAAATTTAACAAAGTGTTTGAGTCAATGCTACAACCTCATATTGTAGTAGTGTATGGATGAGATGTGTAAAAAAACATAACACTTATAAACTAGAATGAAAGAAAATTTGATGTCTATAATATAAAAGTAATAAAAAAAGGGTGAGAGAGATGCACCATGCACACTTTTTTTCCTAAAACTTTGATGTGATCAGCAGGGAAAATGGGGCCATGCACTTTTAGCAAGGAACTTGTCATATCAAGGTTTCAAGCTAGTATTATGCCTGGTGCTTATCCCTTGGAAAAAAATGGTTTCACATAACAATAAAAAAAAATATAAAAAAGGTCCACCATAATAATATAATTGAAACCACCCATGTTAACCTTGATCTTTTAAGAACTTGAAAAATTCTAGCTCAATTTGCTTTTAATCCTTCTCAATATTTAATAGATCCAAGGTTAAGATGAATCTTTATTGATTATAAGTAAATTTAAACATAAATATTTATTTGACCATATTTTGCATTGTTGAAATGAGCACAATCATGTTTTAATTCATAAATACTTTAATAGTGGGAAAGCTTGATCCATAGATGATAGGTCAGGAGTCATATAATCTTGTAGAAAAATTTCCATTGTTTGTCAAACTATGGTGATATAGGAATTCAACGTTCTCGTTAATTTAGAACTTTGATTGAATTTTTGAGAACTTGTTGTTGATGCTCGATGTGATCTTCCACTGCTTGAACCTTAGAGTTTTCTTTTAGAGAAGAAGTGATGGAAGGAGGGTGGTATCCATAGAGTGCCATAAATGGTGTCATTTTTGTTGCAAAATGAAAGGAAGTGTTATACCACCATTCTGCCAAGGGTAACCATTTGAACCATTGTGTTTTTTTATCATAGACAAAGCAACGAAGGTAGCCTTCCAGACATTTGTTCACCATCTCGGTTTTTCCATCAGATTGAGGATGATAGGATGAGCTATGAGCCAATTGAGTACCCAAACAAGAAAATAATAATTGGACAACTTGTTGTTGATGCTCGATGTGATATTCCACTGCTTGAACCTTATGTTAGGGTTCTATAATATAGTCATCTATTCTCCAGTCATCAAGTTGGGAAATTTTCTAATTAGGTTGAAAATGCTTTCATGATAAGGTGCTCAGGGGTAATGGTCCAGTGGTGTATGCAATGCTTCAAACATATATCCAGGTACATTTAATGTTGTGACATGGTAAGTTTGAAATTATGATGCCTCCACATAAGTTTTCAAAAGGTTTTAGAGTGGCATAATCAGGGAATAAAGTGTAACTTTTTACATTATCAAAAGTGTAAGAGGCAAAATCTTCTTAAAGTTGTAGTTTTTCACCAAGTATAATAGGGTAAGATGGGTTATTTTTTTTAAATCATTTTCACTCTTAGATATCTTAAGAGCTCCTTGCCACCATCCTACAAACTCAAAAGGATCAAAATCTATATAAAAAAGAGGGTTTTGTTTCATTTGGGAGCAGTGCATCCCACAATGTGACCCTTCTAGGAAGTGAGACCCATGGCGCGATGCTTCTAAGTAAGGTTGGAAAATTCAATTTTTGGAGGCCTTCCCATGGGTATTTTCTCGAGTGTGATGGCTCATTGGAAAGTAGACACATGGGGATACTTGACCTAGTTTCCAAAATTCAAAATGGACTCCTAAAAGTTGGCCAAAAATAAACTTGAATTGGTGCAATGCCTCTGCTAAAAATGTTTTTTTATTACAGGCTGGCACGACCCATCTGTTTCATAGTGTGAACCAATTGTGGTGGTCATTGTGCTTCTGTATATTTGGAAAACTTTCGAATTTGGTCAAATCAAAAGGTTGTAATGTGGCATGTAAAAGAGTTATATAATGTAACCATGGTAAATGAGGGTGGGTCAATGTCAGTTTCATGTAAATGTTTAAATCATTAAATGTTTTCCAAGGGTAAAAGGTCAATTGAGACAAATCTAGGAGTTGGTTCGAACCTCCCAGATTTTGTGTTTTTGTTGTAGATATTTTAGGAATTTGACCCTCAAATCATGCATTCGACCCCTAAGTGGAGGATAGGTAGGTTTTCATCTATATGAAGGCCAAATGTAATCAAAAGTGGGGGGATAATGGTTGGACCTGAAGGGAGAAATAGTATTGAAAAATTACCATTCATTGTAAAGACTGCCAGGATGGTTTCAAGTGACTCTTTTTTATGAATACAAAGACATTTATGCTTCAGGATTCCTGTGTCATTGTTATGTGGTGAAGTGTTCCTTTATGTAATCTATTTTCTCTCTGGTTTCACATTATGTTATCTTTCTTTATTGTTTATAAGAATATTATGTTCAGGATTTGTTTCAAACACCTTGTTCTAGCTTTAAACAATATTCATGTTTTTCTTCTAAACTTTGAATGTAGAATTCAGATAGCACTGCTCTACATTTGAAGTGAACCCTAATCCATTCCTCTTTTCCCATCTCACAAACTACAAGGATCCACGGACATGCTTACCTTTTATTGTTACATATGATCTCAGTTATTCCTTCATTGGATCACCTTTGACCTTTTGACTCCATTTTTCCCAATGGCCCTCTTTTGTTGTCTCAACCAAAAACTAAAAAAAAACCTTTTTATCCTCATAACTAGCCTAATATCCAATCCAAACAAAGTTAAAACATACAAATAGATCCCTCTCTGAGTCTTGGAAGGCTAGGTCCTTGACTCCAAGTGGTTTTTTGGTTACCTCTATCAATTCCTCTTTCATCCTGAGAAATTACAGAGTGCTAACATAATGGTGACCATACTGGGGAACATTCCTCAGAAAGCATACCAAGTTCCAGATCTGATTACTGATGGTGGATAGTGACCAGACACAAGGAGGTTGAATCATCCACCTGGCTACTTCAATCAACTCCAGATCAGTTCCAATTCAAAGACTCCACTGGAGGAAGAACCTGAAACATGACCAAGCAATCTGGAAAGATCAGGTATTCAAGCTCAAATTGTATTCAAGACATTGTTGGCTTTATCTGTAATTATTTTCTCTCTTATTATGATCATGTTCAAGAGTATATTGCTGAAATTCATAATGATCAATTTCAATATGAAGAGCCTCAAAGGATTCATCCCATCCCTATAGCCCTGGTACACACTCCAATACATGTAGATAGCCCAATTAGACACAAGCCTCGTGATTTATCTCCTATTATTGTTGAAATTCCAGCTAGTTATAAGCCCCTTTCTTTACCTCCTATACTTGTAAAAGTCCCAGACAGATACAAGCCTTTGGTTTTACCTTCTATTCTCAATGACCTCCCTGCAAATTATAGCAATAATCTACCGAGGTTTGATGGAGAAAATGCAAAGATCACTGCTGAAAAACACATTCAAAATATTGAGGATTTTCTTGATATGTTTGAGGTGGAAGAAGATGATGTATGTATCAGGATGTTTTCCCTATCATTACAAGGTAAAGTTAAAAATTGGTTTAAGAATCTTCCAGCTGCAAGCATTAGAAATTTTCATCAATTTACACAAGTTTTCATAGATAGATGGGTGATCATGGGAAATGTCTTTCTCATCCTAGAAGAGTATGACCACTTGAAAAGATAGGCGGGGGAGACAATGCAACATTTTCAGCTAGGTGCAATAAGGTGTATCATTCAATGCCTGCTGATATAAGGCCACCCCCAGGATTAGCTCACTTACATTTCTCAGATGCCTTCGATCCTGAGATGGCCTTCCAATTAAGAGAAAGGAACAAAACAACCCTTGAAGAAATGAAAAAGATTGCAGTTGATGTGGAAGCTAACCTGTTGAACATAAAAACAATGTTAAAAGCAATGATGAAGGATAAAACAAAAAAGGAGCACTTGATATCTTCAGAGATAAAACTAGATATTTTGACAAACACAGTCAACGAAGTGATGCACAAGATTATCAGGAAAGAGGAACTTGTTGTTCAAAGACCTAATGTTCCATTAGTTCCATAAAAGACAAGGATAAATGTCCCCAAACATTTTGCAGCTTAGCCTCGGTATCCAAAACCACCAAATGATTATTTCATGTAATCAATTCACGACATAGCCAAAGATGAAGTTCAAAATCATATGGTGGTGGAAAAATATCCTGACATGATGTGCATGTTTAATGAACTTTCATATATAGATGATTTACCCATATATGATCATCAGGATGATGATTATATGGTCGAGATGGAGGTTGATTTTTCAAACCAACCAGCATTATCTACATGGGAAAAAGAAGCCCAATTATCACAATGCAATGATGAAAATCAGCAGTTGCATATCAATCATGACAGCAAGGAGGACAATGCAGAAAGTTTTCAAGAAAATACAAAATCCTTACCCTTATATTTTGCCTCATTTTTGAGAGAAAATTACAAGAAATTTGTGAACGGTAAGAATGAGGAGTGTTCTAATGAACCAGGCAATGAAAACAAAGATAATACATAACCCGTTTTAGATCCATAAGTTCAGTCCTTGAGTCATCTTGAATGTCAAATATCAAATGAAATCACAGAGTCTGAAACAGATGATGAACTGATCCAGTTTGATTCCCTGACCTTATGCTTTAATTCATTTCAGATTGTGAAAGGAAATTTTGGTCACATTCTGGTTGAGAATCATAGTAGAAACCATGAGGTGCCAGTAGAACCAATGCAACAACTACCTCATTTGCTACAAGATCCAATAGCAGAGGTATCGGTTGACATATGCAGACAGAGTCTTGTTTCATTTGCTAGTCATGGGTTGAAAATAATTAATGATTTTGATATGATCAGACAGTCAACTTCATCGTTGTGTTCAACAGAAGTATCGTTTCAAAGACCATCAAAAAAGTTGAAGCCATGTTAGGAAGTGCATGAGTATGTAAATAGAATAAATACATCATCAAATCATAAAGTTGAGTTGGATGAATCGGAATACCCATTAATAGGTCAATTTTATCTTGATCCAGTGGCTATCTATATGGAGAAATTTTTCATCACAGAGCAACAATCCATCTCCATCATTTTTGCTGATTTCTAGGATTACTAAGCTCCCTATGATGAAGACCAGGCTCAAAATCATTTTCAAGTACCCTTAACAGATTCAGTTCTAAGTTTGGTAAAGAACAGTGAAATAATTAAGGTATCAAATCCAATGTTTGATTGGTTATATTGGATATTTAATATCAATTAAGTTCGTGCATTATAAGGTTAGAATAGGATATATGTGTATAAATAAGTTTACCAGATAAACATCCTTTCAATTATCACATTTACAGTATGCAAATAAGCTTGTTGGGCAAGCATGTGGTATATTTTATTTTTGTTTTACTTCAAAAAGTCATTCAAAGTCAGAATGAATGATCAGCTGGTTTTCAGTCACTGAGTGGTAGGACAGATCAAGATACAGGTTGTGGGACCATCCCAATGGGTAAGGCATTGATTTACAAATGCGAATATCTGAGATTCTTGACACCTCCTCAGGAGATGCCATCCCCAATTGGACCCTATGTTAGGGTTCTATAATATATTCATTTGTTCTCCAGTCATCAAGTTGGAAATTTTTCTGATTAGGTTGAAAATGCTTTCATGATAAGGTGCTCAGGGGTAATGGTCCAGTGGTATATCCAATGCTTCAAACAGATATCCAGGTACATACAATGTTGTCACATGGTAAGTTTGAATTATGATGCCTCCACATAAGTTTTCGAAAGGTTTTAGAGTGGCATAATCAGAGAATAAAGTGTAACTTTTTACATTATCAAAAGTGTGAGAGGCAAAATTTTCTCAAAGTTGTATTTTTTCACCAAGTATAATAGGGTAAGATAGGTTTTTTTTTTAAATCATTTGCACTCATAGATATCTCAAGAGCTCCTTACCACCATCCTGCAAACTCAAAAGGAGAAAAATATGTAAAAAAAGAGGGTTTTGTTGCATTTGGGAGCAATGTGACCCACAGTGCGACCCTTCTGGGCAGTGCAAACCACGACGTGGTGCTTGTGAGTAAGGTTGGAAAATTCAGTTTTTGGAGGCATTCCCATGAGTATTTTCTCGAGTGCGATGGATCATTAGAAAGTAGACACGTGGGGATACTTGACCTATTTATTAGAATTCAAAATGGACTCCTAAAAGTTGGCCAAAAACAACCTTGAACTGGCGTGATACTTCTGCTAAAAATGTTTTTTTATTATAGGCTGGCGCGACCCATCTATTTTCTGGTGCGACCCATCTGTGGTGGTCGTTGCGCTTCTGCATATTTGGAAAAATTTCGAATTTGGTCAAACAAAAAGGTTGTAATGTGGCATGTAAAAGAGTTATATAATGTAACCATGGTAAATGAGGGTGGGTCAGTGTGAGTTTCATGTAAATGTTGAAATCATTAAATGTTTTCCAAGGGTCAAAGGTCAATTGAGACAAATTTGAGAGTTGGTTCAAACCTCCCAGATTTTGTTTTTTTGTTGTAGATCTTTTAAGAATTTTACCCTCGGATCATGCATTTGACCCCTAAGTGGAGGATAGATAATTTTTCATCTATATGAATGCCAAATGTAATGAAAAGTGGGGGGAATAATGGTTGGACCTGAAGGGAGGAATAGTATTGAAAAAATACCATTCATTGTAAAGACTATCAAGATGGTTTCAAGTAACTCTTTTTTATGAATACAAAGACATTTATGCTTCAAGATTCCTGTGTCATTGTTATGTGGTGAAGTGTTCATTTATGTAATATGTTTTCTCTCTGGTTTCACATTATGTTATCTTTCTTTATTGTTTATAATAATATTATGTTCAGGATTTGTTTCAAACACCATGTTATGGATTTAAACAATATTCATGTTTTTCTTCTGAAGTTTGAATGTAGAATTCAGACAGAACTGCTTTGCATTTGAAGTGAACCCTAATCTGTTCCTATTTTCCCATCTCACAAACTATAAGGATCCACTGACATGATTACCTTTCCTTGTTACATATGATCTCAGTTATTCCTTCATTGGATCACCTTTGACCTTTTGACTCCATTTTGCCCAATGGCCTTATTTTGTTGTCTCAACCAAAAACTCAAAAAACAAACCTTATATCCTCATAACTAGACTAATATCCAACCCAAACAAAGTTAAAAAAATACAAAGAGATCCCTCTCTGAGTTTGGAAGGCTAGGTCCTTGACTCCAAGTGGTTTTGTGGTTACCTCCGTCAATTCCTCTTTTAGCCTGAGAAATTACGGAGTGCTAACACCTTAGATTTTTCTTTTAGAGAAGAAGTGATGGAAGGAGGGTGATATCCATAGAGTGACATAAATGGTGTCATTTTTGTTGCAGTATGAAAGGAAGTGTTATACCACCATTCTGCCAAGGGTGACCATTTGAACCATTGTGTTTTTTTATCATAGACAAAGAAACAAAGGTAGCCTTCCAGGNATTTGTTCACTATATCAGTTTGTCCATCATATTGAGGATGATAGGATGAGCTATGAGCCAATTGAGTACCCAAACAAGAAAATAATTTTGTCCAAAAATGTCCAGTGAAGATGGGATCTCTGTCACTTACAATAATCTTTAGGATTCCATGTAGCTTTTGAACTATCTCCATGAATGCGGTAGCAACTGTATTGGTTTTGAAGGGATGAGAGAGTGCACAAAAGTGTGTGTACCTGGTCAGTATATCAACAATCACCATGATGACAGTATTTCCTTCAAAATTCAGTAACCCTGTGATGAAATCCATGGAAACCTCCTCCTAGAGCTGACCTGGGATGGCTAATGGTTGTAAAAGACCTGGGGTCTTAATTGTTTCCACCTTATTTTGTTGGCAAACCAAACATTCTGCCACAAACCTTTGAACATCAGTTTTAAGGCCAACCCAAAAAAATTCCTTCTTGACCCTATGGTAGGTTTTCAAAAATCCTGAGTGCCCTACTACCAGAGAGGTGTGCAATTCCAATAGTACCTTTTGTTTGAGTTGGGAGTTCTTACATAAATATAAGCGATCTTTGTACCATAGTGAATCATTTTTCCATGTAAATGTATCAAATACACTGGAATCTTGTTGCAACCTTTGAATGAGAATCCACTCGTTTTCTTCATTCTTCCATTCATCCCTCGCTTCTATTATCCAATCGGGTTGGATGATCGAGATAGCACAAAGAAAGGCCTCAACATATTTATCCTTTCTTGAGAGTGCATCTGCCACAACATTTTGCTTCCCTTTTTTTATAGATGATTTCGAAATCATAACCCAATATCTTGGTCACCCATTTTTGTTGTTCTTTTGAAGATAGTCTTTGTTCCAAGAAGTATTTAATACTATCATGATCTGTTTTGACCTTGAAGTGCCTACTTATTTGGTAAGGGTGTCATTTCTTCAATGCATGTAGTATTTCCATCATTTCCTTCTCATAAATGGGTTTGTGTAATTCCTTTCCCTTGAGTGGTCGACTTTCAAAAGAAAGGGCCCTTCCTTCTTGCATTAGAACAACACCAATGTCATTTCTCAAGGCATCACATTCCACAATAAAGGATTTTTTGAAGTCTAGTGTGGTCAAGACATGAGCTTTGCACATTGCCTCTTTAATTTGTTCAAAATCTTGAGTTGCCTCTGGAGTCCATGAAAATGCATCCTTCTTAGTTAATGTCATTAAAGGTGTTTCTATTCTTCCATAGTTTCGAACAAACTTGCGGTAGTAACCTGTCAAACCCAAAAATCCTCTAAGATTCTTCAATGGTTTGGGAATCGACCAGTCCATCGTGGCATTAATCTTGTTAGGGTTTACCTTGAAACCTTCATGAGATACAATATGACTCAAATACTCTACTTCCTTCACCCCAAAGAAACATTTGGATGGTTTGGCATATAGTTGTTGCTCCTTTAGTAGTTGTAGCACCTTGTCAACATGTCACACATGATCCTCCCAAGACTGGCTATAGATTAGTATATCATCAAAAAATACTAACACAAATTTTCAAAGGAAGGGCTTGAAAATGGAATTCATCAACCCTTGGAATGTGGAAGGTGCATTTGTAAGGCCAAAAGGCATGACCAAAAATTCATAATGGCCTTCATGAGTTAAGAATGTTGTTTTTGGGATAGTTGCTTCCTTCATTCTAATATGATGATACCCTAAACACAGATCCAACTTTGTGAAATATATTCCTCCATGTAGTTCATCTAACAATTCATCAATGACAAGAATGAGAAACTTATCTTTAATAGTGATCTTGTTGAGCTCTCTATAATTTGGACACATACGCCATGAGACATATTTATTGAGCACCATTACCATCAGTGTAGAGTAAGAAATTTGGCTAGGTCTAATAATGTCAGCCTCTAACATTTCTTCAACCATACGCTCAATTTCACTCTTCTGGGAATAAAGGTATCTATAAGGCTTGATGTTAGGAGAACACTCCCAGGAATTAGGTGAATAGCATGAACATGATTTCGAGTGGGTGGAAGACCTTTAGGGATATCTTCAAATACTTTGGAATGCTTATTAATGCTCCTTTGGAGATCTAGGGGAATAGATGGTTGAGATGTTTGAACACCTAGTGAGCATAGTTGTGCAATTTCACCATGATGCCCCTTTTTCAACAATTTTGTCATGCCATTAGATCTTATCACCTTACTAGGTTTTCCTGTGATACCCCTTAACTCAATTGTTTTTCCTTCCAATGAAAATTTCATGAAAAGTTCTTGAAATTTAAAAGCCAATGTTCCTAATGATTGTAACCATTGTATTCCTAATACGACATCAGCACCACCCATGGGTATAGCAATCATTGGACTAATCATTACATATTACCCCATAGTAAGATTGATCTTATTGCATTTTCCTGAGTAATTAATAGTTCCTCCATCTGCAATCATTACTTGAAACTTTGGCGCTAGATATACAAAGCAATTGAGAGCTTTGGCTAATTTATAGTGAATGAAATTATGAGTACTACCTGTTAACTCCCCAAATAAATCATTGGTTTTATTTGATAATTAAATGATAGGTTGGTCATTAAATTTGATTTCTAATTTTTAGAGTCTGTTTTTCCAAAATAATCCCAAAAGTCATGTTGGTTTTGGTTCGGTCAAGATATTGGCAAAACAACAGGATTCGATGGTTTAGGCGAGCCACCAGCGTGCTCATTAACCACCGAAAGTTTTCAGTTTCGTCAGATAAGTGGTCAATACAAAAGGCAAACAACCACTGAAAATGTTTGAACGGGCAAAAAGAAAGCTCGTGCTTTCGCACCAGCCAGATGTCAAAAATCGTTGCAATGATGAAGAATACAACCGCCAAAAGATCGCATTGTGGAAGATGATGCTCATTCGTGGGGTTCAACCAAAAGGTTCGAAGCACATGCGTATTATCCACTGCAATAATCATTTTCAAATCCACGCAAAGCGGTGATCGCCAGATACGGTTGCACGGAGCTTCCCTCCTTTCCAGTGGCAGATATATTCATCATTATTAACAGGTCATTCATTCATTTTCAAACTCAATGTGTTATAATGAAGCCCGAGAATCGCTGAATTTAACTACCAGCACGCCAGCAAATTGTGGTTTTCAAAATCTTGATCCCGCTTTCTCGGGCGATTGGYGTGGTGTCTCYGAAGTTCAGCCAGCATTTTGAGCCAAGGAAATCTCATCGRGTTATCGGGTAAGTCTCCAAGCTATTTCCTGTCAAAGTTTCATAAATACAATTTCCCCCGAAAAGTTGAAGTTTCGTCTTTCCCTGTCAGCCTGTCATTCAAATGTGGGTCGGTATTCTAGCCAATTTATCAATCCTATGCTCTGTCAAATGATTTCACCGTTTGTTCATGAGTAAAATCGAYTGTATCCCTAGCTCCCAGAAACGTTGTTTTCCAAACACCTGGTTACCTACAGTTTCAGACACARTCAGTATTGAACCATGGSAAAAGCAARCCCTGCTTTRAGGTCAGAAGTGGATGGCATGTGGTATTTTGAAGAACACCCAGAGGTTGCAGAGTGCTTTAAACAGGTCGGAGTTTTCTCATATTGTGAGAAATTGACAGTCTTCCACCAACAAGTTGCTGAAGCATTTGCCCTCTCATACGATGGAAGGATCGCTAGAATAGGCAGGGAGGAGTTCTTTATAGATGAAGCATCTATTGCCGAATACACAAGGTTGTCTAGGACAGGGGTTTGCTGGTTCAAAACCTCTTCACCTTCAAATGTTGAGTTCAGGTCCTATCTGGAGATCAAATGGCAGACATTGCTGAAGGCGATTTTGGTATACATAACCTGTGAAGGGCGCTATAACAGGGTGATGTACTACCATTTCAAACTGTTGAACCACTTCACAGGCAGAGAACACTTAAACATACCTTATTTCTTTCATAGAACCCTGATCAAGATGGAAAAACAGGTAAAATCTCAGCCTTCTAAAGTTACAAGCAGGATATCACATCAGGGGTTGATCACCCTCCTTGTCAAAGAAGCTCTTCAGAGGAAGCAAATAGAATGGAGTTTCTTCTTGTTGTGGAATGAGTTTCAGACAGAAAAACCTCCAGAGATAAAAGTAAAGAGGTCTAGATGCCGAAATGATCCTACTCTCAAGATTAGTCATAAGAGGAGAAAGGGAATTTCAATGCCTAGGGATTMTATCAAAGCATCACCCAGCAAGAAGGGAGGAACCAAGAGGAAGTTAAATTTTGAAGACATAAACCTTGTCACAGGGAAAAACCCTCTCAACCTACCCTACAGTGACTCTGATTCAGAGCAGGGGATGGMAAAAACATAGGATAATCTGCAAATCAAACATGATGCAGAACTGAAGACAGATATACCTCCATCAAAGCCTTCAGAAACACACAGGCAACCGAAAGMAGAAGCTTCATCAAGCAAGCCTCAGAAAGGTAAGACCAGGAAGATCAATAAGCTTCTGCGAGAAATTTATGAGATGGAAGTACTTGAGAGGGTAATCAAAAAGGAAAACATAGATCTAACAGAGAGGGTTACTGATCTATTCAAAGAGAATGAAACTCTTAAGGAAAAACATCATTCAATCAAAGGGAGAAACAGAGAGTTGATCAGGGAGAATATGAAATTATATAGGCAACTCAGGGCTCTGAGGCTTAGGCTAAAGAAGTTGGAATCTCCAAAGGAGGAACAAACTGGGTTAGACACTTTGGATAATCTGGCAACAACCATAATAGATGTAACAAATTCCCCTGCACAGTCAGCAAAGGTTCGAAGGTCTGCTCGAATCAAGACTACAGTATCTCAGAAAGTATGAGTGTTAAAAGAAGTTTCAGAACAGTCATTTTTGCAATTTTGAAAGGTCTTCAAAGTGCAACATTCGGTGGTTTAGGCGAGCCCCACTGTGCTCATTAACCACTGAAACAGGCGCTTTCGGTGGATAACTCACCCAGGAACTATTCCAGTCAACCACCGAAAGTCTGTGTGTCCAGAATTCGAATAAGTTTTTGCACAGGTCGGGGATTTTTGATATGAAAAGGTTTGGAACATTTTCCAATGCATGCCTAATGAATTATCAGACTTAGTTCAGTAGTCATTTTTGATATATGATGAAGAAAGGAATTATTTCAAAGTTATATGGACAATTTCATTTGAACTAAAAAGCAGGGTATTTTGCCACATCAGCCAACTCGACTTGGTCTCCATGGGAAAATGATCTTTTAGCCTTGGAAGGTTGTCTACACATCATCAACATCAATTGAGACAAATCTAGGATTGACCTCGTTTTGAGGGAATATCCCACTTATTTTGCAACATTTTTTGACTTGCTATTTTTAGTTGATTTGATCCATGTTTTTAGGATCAAATAATTGTTTTGTAATCTTATAAATATTAGAAAAGAACATGAACCAAGGGTTCGATTTTGAGTCATACTATGTTGTTACTGTAATCACAGACTTATTCTTATTATACAGAAAATCACAAGCTTCTTTCAGTGGTGTTTGTCAGATCTTCTCTTCTTATCTCTGATATCTTATGAGTGAGGTTCTTTGTTGATGCTCATTCAGTCTACATGCGACTGTCATCTCATTTTCTGATTGATTTAGTTGACGATCATAAGTTATTTCTTTGGTTGTTAAATCCATTGTACTTGTTGGTATGAATTATAATCTGGTTCAATAGCCTTTTTCCTCCTACATTCAATCAAACTTTGTCTGACTGCATTACTAGAAAGCCTTGTGAGATTTTATATTCCTAGACAGTCTTGAATACACAGTCTGGTACGTAGATATTCATCTTGATCCATAAACCATTTCAACTATTAAAGAAAATATTTTCAAAAAGAGTAAGTTACCAAGCATCTCCGACTTACAGCCTAGGAGAGTTTCTTGGAGAGATAACAAATTGGCGTCGTTGTCGGGGAGAGGAGATCGAAGCTCAGCTTCTCTGGGAGACGACATAGATCTACTTCTTGATTATAGACAAGAAATAGACACTATCAGGTTGTACATTTTCTATCTGGCGACTCCATTGATGAAGTGGCTCCCAAAAGAGCTCACACCAGGGAAAACCCAGAAGGCCCATTGACAACATCAGTTCCTGATCCAGAAAAGATCATCAGCAAGGGCAAAGTTGTGCAAAGACAGGCTTTCGGATCTGCAAGCACAATTGATTTAGGTATTCCAACTGATACTCATTCTTTCATATCTGAAAATTCTTTGGTTGAATCCCCTGTTGAAACCAAAAATTCCCAAGAAATAAGAAATTCATCTCAAGTTTCTAAAGTAGAAGAGCCTTCTTTTTCTTCTAATGTTACTGATTCTGTCCTTGAGGTTGACATTTCATCCCATCCAAAAGAAGTGAATACTGAATCCTCCCCACAGAACGAAGACTCCTCTTCATCTCCTTTGGATTCATCACCTAGAAAACCTTCGAAAGGTGTTTTACACACTTACACCAATCTGCCTGTTCTTGAAGAAATCCTCCATGATCTGTCCTCAAAAGGGGAAGAAAATTTAGCATTGTTGCTCAGTCAATTCTATAAAGCCTCTTACTTTCAATCTACTTCAGAAGCCTCTACTCAGGGTGAAATAAGACAACCATTCTTTTCAAATTCGGGTAACTCACCTCCTCCATCGTCTCCTACGAGTTCCTCACCTCTTCCATCATCTCCCACTAGTTCCTCATCTGTATCAATTTCCAAGACTGCCATGGCTGTCCCTTTGACCAGGATGGAACAGATCTTGGCAAACAGATACGCCCCACTTGTCTTGCCAAATCCCCTGTCTGCCATGACAAAAGGTGACTACCAAAAATATGTGTCGAAGTTCACAGGAGCAGGGGAGTATACAGCTGAAGAACACATTGAAGCATTTTATGCTTATGCAGAAAACATAAATATTTCAAAAGAAGATGTGTGGACTAGAGTCTGTTAAGCCCTAATATTGGCTCATTACCACTTAATTGGGGCATATTAGATTAGTAATGTTATTTTATTTATGTCAGATTTAGGCCATTAGTTGTAATTTAGATTAGTAATATTATTTTATTTATGTCGGCTTTAGGCCATTAAACCTCCTAGTCTCCTATATATACCAAGGAGACATTTTCATTTTGAATCATCTTGGACTTGAACATTTAAGTGGGGTAAAAGGAGGTTTCCCCCTTGAAGAGGCTTATTATCTAAAATTGTCTCTTTTTCAAGGCATTGAGTACTTTTCCTGAGGTTTTTCTATGCTATATTGATGTTTGGTTCTTAACATATGGTATCAGAGCTCAAGGTCTTGGGGTTTCGCTGCTACATCTGAGACACCGTGGAATTTTAGCTATAACTTTTTTTTTACAACGTTTCAGAAGGAGCGGCTTGGAGGGTATTTAGAAGACATATCAAGGTACGTTGGGTTAAAAATTCAGCTCCTGAGGCCTTATAATTTCCGAGATACAGCCTGTACAAGATCGGGTTCTAGAATCATCCTGAAATGAGTCATTGTGGAATTTTCGCTATAAAAACTTTTCTGTGATGTTTCAGACACTGAACTTCAGAGGAAATTTACAGAAATTCGAATTGTAGCTGTGGTAAAGAGTTCAGATTCTGTGTCATCTTAAATTTGTAGATACACCCTGTGTAAGATAGGGTATTTGACTAGTCCTATTGACTAGTCTCAAGAAGGTGTTCCAGGTAAAAAAATCATAACTTCTTCCTAGAGTATCCAAATTGCGTCGGACTGGTTGCATTGGATCATGGACAGTCTGTAGTATTTTGGGTGCAAGTTTCAGAATTTTATATCAATTATTTTGTGCGGGGCATACTATACAAGTGAGATCTCTTGGAAAGGCCAAAAATCGGCAAGTTGTGGGGAAGTTACCATAAATTCCAGTTGGCACATCCAATTTTGATCAGACCTATGGCATTACAGAGAAGACATATCAGAGAAATACATAAAGGAAAGTTTCATACCCAGAAGGGATGAAACTTGGGAGATACAATAGAAGAAATATTGTCTAGCAGAACCACCTCAAAATCAAGGTTCAAAAGTGATACTCGGCCAACATGCCACCCAAAAAGGGGACTTCTACACCAAATAAGCCTCCAGAAAATCCTACTTGGACTCTTGATGAAGTTGAAGAAATGCGTAGGGACATAAATGAACTACAAAACAAGATGGATTCAATGGAAGCTAAGTTGATGGATTCA
>JASDQU010101744.1:37248-65198 GCA_032191745.1 Picea mariana | reverse complement strand
ATTACCACTTAATAGGGGCATATTATATTAGTAATGTTATTTTATTTATGTCGGCTTTAGGCCATTAGTTGTAATTTAGATTAGTAATGTTATTTTATTTATGTCGGCTTTAGGCCATTAAACCTCCTCGTCTCCTATATATACCAAGGAGACATTTTCATTTTGAATCATCTTGGACTTGAACATTTAAGTGGGGTAAAAGGAGGTTGCCCCCTCGAAAAGGCTTATTATCTGAAATTATCTCTTTTTCAAGGCGTTGAGTACTTTTCCTAAGGTTTTTCTATGCTATATTGATGTTTGGTTCTTAACAGAGTCTTCATTCAGAGTTTGGATGGCCAAGCTCGCAAGTGGTTTAAAGAGCTACCAGCAAATTCGATAATTGGCATTGAACAACTAGATGAGGAATTCCTGAAGTACTGGGGAGAAAGACGAGATCTGTTGTACTACATGTCTGAATTTGGAAATTTGAAAAGAGGAGATGAAGAATCAGTCTCGGAATTTATCAAGAGATTCAATAAAATGTTTGGTAAGATCCCAGCATAGATTAAACCAAGCAATGCATCAGCAAAGATCACATTCTCTGCTGCCTTTGATGCAGATTTTTGTCTGATCCTTAGAGAAATACGATCAACCACACTTGCTTTAATGCAAGATGCTGCTCTCGAGGTCAAATCTAACATCACAGCATCACAGAAGCTTAAAGGAAGGGCCGAGAAAAAGAAGGTTGTTGCTGAGCCATCCTCTTCGTCTAACAACAAAATGGAAAAGATGGCCAAGATGTTGGAAATTCTGACATCTGAAATGTCCAAGTTGAAGATCCAAAATCAACAACCAACAAAAGCAAAAGAGCCAAATACTTTTTCTCCCATAAATCCAAATATTTTTCCTTACAGAAGGAATAATCCACAAGTTCAGATCCTTCAAAGAGATAGAAATCCAGTTGATGATCAGAGGGTTAGGCCACCATTTTAGAATGCAGTGTTAGACGAAGAGCAACAGCCCCCTCACGATGAAATTGAGGATGCAGATGAGATAAATTGTTTTGGTGATGAGAATGATACTTCATTCTTAACACAGATAGACTATGAGGAGGCCCTGATGGATCAACAAATTCAAGAAGCAGGTGTAGAGGAAGATGTCTACTTGACAGATGATCAGAAAGGATACAACTTAAGATCAAAGAGTGCTGGTCTAAAAACACCCATTGTTTCCCCTGTGAAGAACAAGGAAGTTTCTGCCCCAGTAAAAAGCAAAGAGGTTGTTGCCAATCAGCCTCCAGCTCCTGAAAAACAAAACGCCCCTGCAGCCAAACAACAGAAGAAACAAATTCAGCCCCCAGCCAAAGAGCAAGTCAACTTAAAGGCTCCTTCCCATGAGGTAAAGTTTTCAGATAGAGAAGCCCCTTCTTTCAATTTTGAATCTGAAATTCAAAAGGTTAAGATACCCATGCCTTTAACTGAACTCATGAAGAATGAAGCTTTTAAAGTAGCCATCTTAAAGTCTCTTGAGCCTAAGACCTCTCCATCAGATGATTTTGTCAATCTGCAAGATGATAAGCCTAAAGTGACCATAGGACCCATGATAGAAGACCGTGACGATTCTTGTCCACCATTTTATATATCCTTGAATTTCCACGACAAAATCCTTCACAATTGTCTGCTTGATTCTGGGGCATCACATAACCTTATGCCTAAGGCTGTGATGGATGAGCTTGGTCTCGAAGTTATCAAACCATACCAAGACCTTTTCTCCTTTGACTTTAGAAATGTCAGATGTCTCTGCCTCATCAAAGACATGGTCATAAACCTTGCTCAACTACCAATGAGGAGCATGGTTATGGACGTGGTGGTTGCTGATATTCCACCTAAGTTTGGGCTGTTGTTGTCTCGTTCATGGGGAAAGAGGTTAGGAGGAACATTACAGATGGATCTGTCCTACGCTACAATTCCAGTGTTTGGTGGGGAGATGAAAAGACTTTACAGGGAAAACCAACTTGCTTATATCATCAGCGATGGAAAGAATTCTGTCAATCATCCTATCTATGCTGTAGATACAGATTTTGGTTCATGCATCCTTCAGATTGATGATGGGAAGTCAGCTCCTATGCAGCTCGTGAAGCCTATTGAACAACAGGCTGAAGGTGAAGACATTGTCGTCTGGACTATGTACTTTGATGGGGCCAACACTAGAGATTCAGCAGGTGTTGGAGTAGTGTTGATATCTCCTACAAAAGAGACCATATCGTTGTCTTTCANTGGTTCATGCATCCTTCAGATTGATGATGGGAAGTCAGCTCCTATGCAGCTCGTGAAGCCTATTGAACAACAGGCTGAAGGTGAAGACATTGTCGTCTGGACTATGTACTTCGATGGGGCCAACACTAGAGATTCAGCAGGTGTTGGAGTAGTGTTGATATCTCCTACAAAAGAGACCATATCGTTGTCTTTCAAGCTTGACTTCAGAACCACAAATAACATAGCAGAGTATGAGGCTCTGTTGTTGGGATTAAATTCAGCCAAGGAGATGGGGATAAAGGGTTTGAAGGTATTGGGAGATGCAGACCTCATCGTGCAGCAGGTAAACAACACATTTCAAGCTAAGCATGTCAGGTTAAAAGCTTATAGAGACGAGGTATGGAAGCTGCATGATTCTTTTTCTATTTTTGAAATTTCATACATACCAAGGGATATGAATCAGCTCGCTGATTCTCTTGCTGTTTCAGCCAGCACATTCATTCCTCCCATACCCCCTAAGCTCAGTTATGAAATTCAAATAAAATACCGACCCTCCTTACCTGATAATGTCAAGTATTGGAAGGTTTTTGAAGATGACGATGAACTCAGCAGATTTCTCTAAGTGGTTGATCAGTTTTCTGATCTGCACATTGATCAGCAGAATCTTAATGAGGAAGAATTACAGAAACTTGAGCTAAAGAAGAAGTTGGGCCAGCATGATATCATTCAGTTACCAAACAACTACATACCTTGAGGTCTGGTACCCCTGGAGAGGTTGTTCGACCAGAACGATGTCCCCTATCAGCCAAAAAAAAAGGAGAAAGACCCAGCTGTTCAAGAGCATAACATAGGAGGTAAAATCCAACCCAAGTTTATCAATTTGTCTTCTGAATTGACTGCTGATGAGAAGTCAAAATACTGTAGTGTTTTGAAGGAATTTTTCGATGTGTTTGCTTGGAAGTATAGCAATCTAAAGACCTATGATCCTGATATTATTCAGCATAAAATCCCTCTTGAAAAAGACACTATTCCTTTCAAGAAAAAACTTAGGCCTATCAGTCCTCTCTTGCTGCCAATGATTGAGAGAGAAATTAAGAAACTCCTAGATGCCAAGATCATAGTTCCCTTGAGATATTCCAAGTGGATTGCCAATCTGGTGATCGTAAGGAAGAAGAATGGGGAGGTAAGATTGTGTGTAGACTTCAGAAACTTGAACAAATGCTCAAAAAAGGACAACTATCCTCTTCCTAAGATGGAACACTTGTTACAGAGGATTTCAGGGGCAAAGGTCATGTCCTTTCTTGATGGCTTTTCCGGTTACAATCAGGTTGCTATCCACCCGGATGATCAAGAGAAGACTGCGTTCACCACTCCTTGGGGGACATTTATGTACTCCAAGATGCCCTTTGGATTAATGAACGCCGGGGATACATTCCAAAGGGCCATGGATATAGAATTTGTGGGAGAGAAGGACAAATTTGTCCTCATATACCTTGATGATATTACCGTGTATTCCAGCAGCCATGAGGAGCATCTGAAACATCTGAAAAGAATATTCTTAAAGTGCAGGCAGTTTGGGATTTCACTGAATCCCAAGAAATCTCAGTTTGCTCTAAGAAAGGGTAAGCTCTTGGGTCACATTGTCTCAGTCGAAGGTGTCATGATTGATCCATCATGAGTGGAAGCCATTCAAAAGCTATCCTTGCCAAGGTCAAAGAAGGACATTCAGTCACTGCTCGGTAAGATTAATTTCGTCAGAAGGTTTGTGCCCAACTTTGTTGAATTAGTCAAACATATAACTTGCATGCTAAAAAAGGGGGCTGAAGTAAAATGGATAGACAGTGCAAGAAACTCTTTTCAGGATATCAAGTAAGCGATCATCGAGTCTCCAATTCTGATCAGCCCAGATTACAGCAAGACTTTCTATGTCTTCTCCTTTGCTTCCTATGACACGGTGGCAGCAGTCCTACTTCAGAAAGACGAGGAAAATTTTGATCATCCCATGGCCTTCTTCAGCAAGACACTAAGGGATGTTGAACTGAGGTATGACCCTATCGAGAAACAAGCTTATGCACTCATAAAATCCTTAAAGTCATTTAGAATTTATATTCTTCACTCGAAGGTCATCGCATATGTTCCCTCATCTTCTGTAAAAGATGTTTTGACTCAGTCGGATATTGACGGAAAGAGGGTGAGATGGATAGCAAAAATGATCGAATTCAATATTGAAGTAAAGCCCACCAAGATGGTAAAAGGCTAGGGCCTTGCCAAGCTTCTAGCGGAGGAAAATCATAGGCTGCTGGATATTAATTTCATAGCAGAAATTTTAGAACATTCACAGATAGATTTGGCAGCAGAAGGGAAGCATGACAGTCAGCAAGTGGCTGAACATTTGTCCTCCTATGAATGGTATGCTGGCATCATACATTTTCTGCAAAAACTTGAAGTTCCTCCTAAACTCAGTTTAACTCAAGCTCGGACTCTCAAGCTAAGAGCTATCAAATTCTGCATCTATAATAATCAGCTGTATTGGAGGGACTCCGTTGGCCTGCTTCTCAGGTGTTTGGATAAAGAAGAGGTTGTCGAGGTAACATATCAGTTTCATTCGGCTGATTGTGGTGGTCATCACTACTGGAAGACTACTGCTCATAAGATCCTGAGGGCCAGATATTATTGGCCTTTTCTCTTTGTTGATGTGTGTGCATTCATCAAATCTTGCGACAAATGCCAAAGATTCACCAATAAGAAGCAGCTGAAATCTTTACCCTTGAGGCCAATTGTGGTAAATGGACCTTTCCAGCAGTGGGGTTTGGATTTTATCGGTGAAATAAATCCTGCATCCAGTGGCCAGCACAAGTGGATTTTGGTAGCCACCGATTACTTCACAAAGTGGATAGAGGTGATCCCTAACAAGAATGCTACACATCAGGTGGTCATAAAATTCCTCTATGAAAATATTTTGATCAGATTTGGATGTCCCAAGAGGCTGGTGGTAGATAACGCAGAAGTGTTTAAATCAGAAGCATTGGTAGACATGTGTGAGTCCATGGGCATCCAACTGGTACACTCGAATCCATACTATCCTCAAGGTAATGGCTTGGCTGAATCGTCAAATAAGAGCTTGATAAAAATCATAAGAAAACTGTTAGAAGATAATAAAAAGAGCTGGGATTCCAAATTGAAATTTGCTCTGTGGGCAGAAAGAGTAACCATTAAAAAATCTACAGGAACTTCTCCTTTCAAGTTGGTTTATGGGACTGATGCGATCTTTCTTGTCCAGTTAGTGCTACCTGTGGATAAATTCATTCAGGAAGAGCAGACCGAGAAAAATGACATGGTAAGAAGGATGTTGGATTTGGTTGAATTGCAACAAGCTCGGGAACAGCTAGTGGACAAATCAGAAGCACATCAGAGGCAGATCAAAAAGACGTTTGACAGAAAAGCCAAGGTGGACAGTTTTTAGATCGGTGACTGGGTTCTGAAGTGGGACACTCTTCGACAAGAAAAAGGCAAGCATGGCAAATTTGATTCCTTGTGGATAGGCCCTTTTATGATTACTCAGGTGAAAAACAATAACACTTTCATTCTGCAGAATCTGGAGGGTGAGGAAGTGTTCAATGGCCCGGTAAATGGGCGGTTTCTAAAACTTTATTTCATCTAAGGCTGCAAAGCCTTGACATTGTAAATAGTGTTAGTTTTATTTTTCAATAACTCCATGCCCAATGGAACACTAGCAGATAGGTTAGTTTTTAGGTTCTTTTCCAGGAAAGGCATTGATTCTATGGTTCTTGAAGCCTCGCAGGGAGGTATTCATCCCCAATAGGAGCCAATGTTAACTCCCCAAATAAGTCATTGGTTTTATTTGATTATTAGATGATAGGTTGGTCATTAAATTTGATTTCTAATTTTTAGAGTCTGTTTTTCCAAAATAATCCCAAAAGTCATGTTGGTTTTGGTTCGGCCAAGAAATTGGCAAAACAACAGGATTCGGTGGTTTAGGCGAGCCACCAGCGTGCTCATTAACCACCGAAAGTTTTCAGTTTCGTCAGATAAGTGGTCAATACAAAAGGAAAACAACCACCGAAAATGTTTGAACGGGCAAAAAGAAAGCTCGTGCTTTCGCACGAGCCAGATGTTAAAAATCGTTGCAATGATGAAGAATACAACCGCCGAAAGATTGCGTTGTGGAAGATGATGCTCATTCATGGGGTTCAACCGAAAGGTTCGAAGCACCTGCGTATTATCCGTTGCAATAATCATTTTCAAATCCACGCAAAGCGGTGATCGCCAGATACGGTTGCACAGAGCTTCCCTCCTTTCCAGTGGCAGATATATTCATCATTATTAACAAGTCATTCATTCATTTTCAAACTCAATGTGTTATAATGAAGCCCGAGAATCGTTGAATTTAACTACCAGCACGCCAGCAAATTGTGGTTTTCAAAATCTTGATCTCGCTTTCTCGGGCGATTGGTGTGGTGTCTCCGAAGTTCAGCCAGCATTTCGAGCCAAGGAAATCTCATCGGGTTATCGGGTAAGTYTCCAAGCTATTTCCTATCAAAGTTTCATAAATACAATTGCCCCCGAAAAGTTGAAGTTTCGACTTTCCCTGTCAGCCTGTCATTCAAATGTGGGTCGGTATTCTAGCCAATTTATCAATCCTATGCTCTGTCAAATGATTTCACCGTTTGTTCATGAGTAAAATCGACTGTATCCCTAGCTCCCAGAAACGTTGTTTTCCAAACACCTGGTTACCTACAGTTTCAGACACAATCAGTATTGAACCATGGGAAAAGCAAACCCTGCTTTGAGGTCAGAAGTGGATGGCATGTGGTATTTTGAAGAACACCCAGAGGTTGCAGAGTGCTTTAAACAGGTCGGAGTTTTCTCATATTGTGAGAAATTGACAGTCTTCCACCAACAAGTTGCTGAAGCATTTTCCCTCTCATACGATGGAAGGATCGCCAGAATAGGCAGGGAGGAGTTCTTTATAGATGAAGCATCTATCGACGAATACACAGGGTTGTCTAGGACAGGGGTTTGCTGGTTCAAAACCTCTTCACCTTCAAATGTTGAGTTCAGGTCCTATCTGGAGCTAAAATGGCAGACATTGCTGAAGGCGATTTTGGTATACATAACTTGTGAAGGGTGCTATAACAGGGTGATGTACTACCATTTCAAACTGTTGAACCACTTCATAGGCAGAGAACACTTAAACATACCTTATTTCTTTCATAGAACCCTGATCAAGATGGAAAAACAGGTAAAAGCTCAGCCTTCTAAAGTTACAAGCAGGATATCACATCAGGGGTTGATCACCCTCCTTGTCAAAGAAGCTCTTCATAGGAAGAAAATATAATGGAGTTTCTTCTTGTTCTAGAATGAGTTTCAGACAGAAAAACCTCCAGAGATAAAAGCAAAGAGGTCTAGATGCCGAAATGATCCTACTCTCAAGAGTAGTCATAAGAGGAGAAAGGGAATTTCAATGCCTAGGGATTCTATCAAAGCATCACCCAACAAGCAGGGAGGAACCAAGAGGAAGTTAAAGTTTGAAGATAGAAACCTTGTCACAGGGAAAAACCCTCTCAACCTACCCTACAATGACTCTGATTCAGAGCAGGGGATGGAAAAAACACAGGATAATCTGCAAATCAAACATGATGCAGAACTGAAGACAGATATACCTCCATCAAAGCCTTCAGAAACACACAGGCAACCGAAAGCAGAAGCTTCATCAAGCAAGCCTCAGAAAGGTAAGACCAGGAAGATCAATAAGCTTCTGCGAGAAATTTATGAGATGGAAGTACTTGAGAGGGTAATCAAAAAKGMAAACAKAGATCTAACAGAGAGGGTTACTGATCTATTCAAAGAGAATGAAAYTCTTAAGGAWAAACATCATTCAATCAAAGGGAGAAAMAGAGAGTTGATCRGGGAGAATATGAAATTATATAGGCAACTCAGGGCTCTGAGGCTTAGGCTAAAGAAGTTGGAATCTCCAAAGGAGGAACAAACTGGGTTAGACACTTTGGCTAATCTGGCAACAACCATAATAGATGTAACAGATTCCCCTGCACAGTCAGCAAAGGTTCGAAGGTCTGCTCGAATCAAGACTACAGTATCTCAGAAAGTATGAGTGTTAAAAGAAGTTTCAGAACAGTCATTTTTGCAATTTTGAAAGGTCTTCAAAGTGCAACATTCGGTGGTTTAGGTGAGCCCCACTGTGCTCATTAACCACTGAAACAGACGCTTTCGGTGGATAACTCACCCAGGAACTGTTCCAATCAACCACCGAAAGTCTGTGTGTCCAGAATTCGAATAAGTTTTTGCACAGGTCGGGGATTTTTGATATGAAAAGGTTTGGAACATTTTCCAATGCATGCCTAATGAATTATCAGACTCAGTTCAGCAGTCATTTTTGATATATGATGAAGAAAGGAATTATTTCAAAGGTATATGGACAATTTCATTTGAACTAAAAAGAAGGGTATTTTGCCACATCAGCCAACTCGACTTGGTCTCCATGGGAAAATGATCTTTTAGCCTTGGAAGGTTGTCTACACATCATCAACATCAATTGAGACAAATCTGGGATTGACCTCGTTTTGAGGGAATATCCCACTTATTTTGCAACAGTTTTTGACTTGCTATTTTTAATTGATTTGATCCATGTTTTTAGGATCAAATAACTGTTTTGTAATCTTATAAATATTAGAAAAGAACATGAACCAAGGGTTCGATTTTGAGTGATACTATGATGTTACTGTAATCACAGACTTATTCTTATTATACAGAAAATCACAAGCTTCTTTCAGTGGTGTTTGTCAGATCTTCTCTTCTTATCTCTGATATCTTATGAGTGAGGTTCTTTGTTGATGCTCATTCAGTCTGCATGTGACTGTCATCTCATTTGCTGATTGATTTAGTTGACGATCATAAGTTATTTCTTTGGTTGTTAAATCCATTGTACTTGTTGGTATGAAGTATAACTGGTTCAATAGCCTTTTTCCTCCTACATTCAATCAAACTTTGTCTAACTGCATTACTAGAAAGCCTTGTGAGATTTTATATTCCTAGACAGTCTTGAATACACAGTCCGGTACGTAGATATTCATCTTGATCCATAAACCATTTCAACTATTAAAGAAAATATTTTCAAAAAGAGTAAGTTACCAAGCATCTCCGACTTACAGCCTAGGAGAGTTTCTTAGAGAGATAACACTACCAACAGTTAGGACTATTACCTTTTTCTTTTTTATATATCCTTTGATCTTGAGGGTTTGAAGAATGCTAATTTCAGCCAATGCATTACATGATATTGTGGGAGTCAACTCTTCAGAAGAAACCAGTTCTACGTTTTCATCTTGAGATGGCTCTTGTTCTTGTTCTTGTTCTTCTTACTCTTCACAATCTATGTAGAATAATTTATTCTCACCACACTTATGTCCCTTACTGTACTTGTTGTCACAATTAAAGCATAAACCTTTTGCTTTCCTTTCCTCCAATTGTTGAGGTGTCAACCTTGTAGGTTGAGGTGTTTTAGAATAAGGAACAATATTCTCTTGATAGATGTTTGGAGTGGTCCTTCTAGTAGCCATAGCCATATTTTTACTTTCAACATTTCTTGCCACCCTGAATGCATTCTCCAATGATTTGGGTTCCCAAAGGCGAGCCTCATGTTGAATGTTATCCTTTGAAGTTCCTATGAATACATCAATCAGGTGTTCATCTAGAATATATGTTACCTTCATATTCAATCTTTGGAAATTCTCAATGTGCTCTGCAACTGAACCATTTTGCTTGAGATTTATCAATTGGATAAAGAGGGTATTTATCCTTGTATCCTCATAGTGTGCTATCATTTCTTCCATGAAAATTGTCCAAGTGACGAGTGATTTGCGAGAACAAAGCCATCAATACCACACAAATTGATTGGGTTATAAATATAAAGAATAAATTTGTACCTTTTGTGTATGTGGCACAACATGTAGATCAAAGAATTGCTCCATCTGAAGTATCCATGTGATTGGGTCCTTGCCATCAAACTTCCTCATATCGATCTTAGGAAAGTGGTTGGTCTTCAACCCAAAGTTGGAGTTTCTCCATTCTTGATTCATCTTCCGTGTGTCCTCATCATGAATTTCATGGGATACATTTTCACTTCCAGGTGTCCTCTCTATTAGGAAAATTTTCAATCCTTCCATGATCTCCCTTTTTAAACCATCCATCATCCCTTGTAGTTCATCTTTTGTTACTATCTTATTTTGTAAATCATTTATGTCCCTACATATTTCTTCACCTTCATCAAGAGTCCAAGTAGGACTTTCTGGAGGCTTATTTGGTGTAGAAGTTCCCTTTTTTGGTGGCATGTTGGCCAAGTATCACTTTTAAACCTTGATTTCAAGATGGTTCTGCTAGATGATCTTTCTTCTGTTGTATCTCCAAAATTTCGGCCCTTCTAGGTATGATTTTTTTTTTTGTAGTTCTTTGATATTTATTCTCTGCAATGCCACAGGTCTGATCAAAATTGGATGTTCCAAGTGGAATTTATGGTAACTTCCCCATAGCTTGCTGATTTTTTTCCCTTCTAGGAGAGCGTACTTGTAAAGTGTGCTAAGATCACAATATCTGATATTTGATTATGAAACTTGTACAAGAAATACTAAATACTATCCACTATCCAATGCATCTGGTCTCACTTAATTTGGATACTCACTGAAGAAGATATCATTGTTTTACCTGGAAGACGTGTTTGAGACTAGTTAATATGACTAGTCAGATACCCTATCTTGCACAGGGTGTATCTACAAAAGTGGGATGACCCGTAAGATGAAATTTTTATCACAACTACCTTGATTATTTATGTGAATACAATCCTGATTTTAGGGTCAAAAACATTACAGAAAAAAATTCATAGTGAAAATTTTGTGATGTCTAAATTCAGGATGATTCCAAAACCCGAACTTACACAGGCTATATCTCTGAAAGTATAAGGCCTCAAGAGCTAAAATTTGAACCCAATGTACCTTGATCCATCTAATAAACATCCTGCAAGGGGTTCCTTCTGAAACATCGCATAAAAAACGTTATAGTGAAAATTACAAGGTGTCTCATATGTAGCGGTGAAACCCCAAGACCTTGAGCTCTGATACCAAATGTTAAGAACCAAATATCGAGATAGCATAGAAAAACCTCAGAATAAGTACTCAATGCCTTGAAAAAAAGATAATTTCAGATAATACGCCTCTTCGAGGGGGAAACCTCGTTATACACGACATAAATTTCCAAATACAAGATGATTCCAAATGAAAAGATCACCTTGGTATATATAGGAGACTAAGAGGTACAATTACAACAAATGCACCCAAGACGACATAAATAAAATAACATTACTAATGTAATATGCCCCAATTAAGGGATAATGTGCCACTATTTAGGGCTTAACATGATCTAGGTTAATTCAGAATAATTGTGAAAAAGCCCCACAGGCATTGTTCCATAGAACACATAACTTGGATCATAGTAGAACTTCTCTCATGGCTAAAATTTCTCTTGAATTCTTATTAGATTTATGGAAAACATAGGGTTATTTTGCTAGAAGATTAAGTTAGATAAGATGGTGTTTAGTATTTTTTATAGGAGTAAGCTTATCTTGAAATAAATGGACTCTATTTCCAATCACAAATCTGATAAGAATTTGACATAAATTTTATGAGCAAAGTTTTGCTATGATCTAACATTTTTGTGTGGTGGAACAAATCCCTTTGGGGTTTTCCCAATTCTAAATTAACATGGATCGTAGAAAATTTAATCAAAATTCTAAACCAATCAAAACTCTGACATTTTTTATCATCAGATTCCTCTAACTAAAGAGAAGTTCTCTACAAAATTAGATGGCTACGTTTTGATAGAATGGATATCTATGTATATTGTACTAAATTCAAAGGACCCTTGAAATAGACACAATGAAGTTTAAATTTACAAAGCATATTTAGAAATAAATCCCAATCAATTCCTAAATCAATGCACACGGAATGAGAACTTTGTTATTCTTCAGATGACCTTTGTTGATTTCTTATTTGATAGATTAGACGAGTATATATGTTGGTTCTTGAGTGTAAACCAACATCTTTAATAATGAGCCATCTTTAGGTTCCTCCTTGATCTGGATTTATGTAGGAACACAATGAAATACAGAAACACACATAAACACAGAGACGCAGTGGAAATAAGACTTCATTTCATTAATAACAAATGACTGAAATATGCTTACAAACAGAATGGAAATAAACTAGCTAGGGCGCTGGTAGTTTATCTCTGAGAAGAGATGTGGTGGCTATTGGCCTCTGAACTGTGTTACAATGAGGCTCGAAGGATTATTATTATTGAGAAACAATGGAAAACCCTAAACATCCAAAGACCTAACCCTAGGAGATGAAACGCCAAGACTATGGGCCCCGTTTGGGTAAGTTGGTACATCAACTTCCCGGGGACGTAACTTTGGCATACGATCTTTGTTTGACGCGTTCTATACCTCGTTAGAAAGATCTATTTGAGGACTACAACTTTTGGGTGAGAAAAATTGATCTAATATCCATGTTGCTTCCCATTTTCCCAAAAAAAAAAAAGTCGCCTAAGGCCTCAAAACGGCTCCGGAAGTTCAGGACCCGAAAAACTGCTAAAAATAGTAAATTGTGTGGAAACTGAAAAACTGAAAGAAACAATGGTGGGGGTCCAAGTGGAATAGGTGGGTGGCCACCAATATCCACCTGGATCACTCCTACTAAATTTAAAGGATTCTCAAAATAAACACAATGAAGTTTTAATATGTATAAGATTTGAAAGTGGACAACTTTGGTGCGTATGTAATAAGGTGGTATTTAGTCATTTTAATAGATTGGATGTCCAATTGCTTGATACTAAATTTAAAGGATTCTTGAGATAAACATGAGTTCAAGTTTTAGATTGTGAATGTTTTGAAGATGGCTATCCATCTTGTATTCTTTGTACTTAATTTAAAAAATTCTTGAAATAAACACAATCAAGATTTAATGTGCAAAAGCTTTGAAAGTGGGTCACCTAGATGCATACATGATAAGATGGTGTTTAATCATTTTGATCAATTAGATGTCTAGATACCTTGCACTTTATTTTAAAAAATTCAAAGTAAAAAAACACCATTCTAGAATGTGAATGTTTTTATAGGTGGCCATCCCATCTCAATGTACACATCCCTTTCCATAAATTTCAAAGATTCTCAAGTATGTAAAAGTTTTTCTAGAATGAATGTTTTTTGAGGTGGCCATCCCATTTATCTCAATGTACACATTCTTTTCCCTAAAATTGGAATTGAAGAAGTTGTCTAGATACCTAGTCTTCAATCATTCATTTTAGAAATAGACATGTATCTCAATGTACACATTCTTTTCCCTAAAATTGGAATTGAAGAAGTTGTCTAGATACCTAGTCTTCAATCATTCATTTTAGAAATAGACATGAAGAAGTCTAGGTACATGGTGTTTAGTCATTTTAATAGATTAGATGTTTAGATGCCTACTAAAATTTAAAGGATTCTTTATTTTGGAAATAGACATAAAGAAGTTGTTTAGATACTTAGTTTTTAGTCGTTTTAATAGATTGGTTTTGGAAATAGACATGAAGAAGTTGTCTAAGATATAATAGATATTTTGAAAATAAATATGATGAATTGTGACTTTTTTTTTTTGATAGTTGGCATATATATATATATGGAAATCAATAAATACTAGAGTACATGGTCGTGTTACCTATTCAAGGTTTATAACTAATAATTTCATATAACGAAGTGCCTTAACTATCTTAGTATACTCTATCACCAATTGTTTTACACAAGAGGAAATTGTCATTTAAAAATATTAAATATATAAATTTCTTACAATAAACTCAATAGATTTGAAATATAATTTTTTATTAATTTTTTTTTATAATATATATATATTATTATTATTATTATTATTATTATTATTATTATTTTGCTGTTGTGACCAGTGAGTCTAATGAAAAAGTCCAAAGACGATAAACAGAAAATCCGTTGTGGTGTTTATTAAATTATTAGTGAAAAGGAAAATAATCACAAAAAATATTTTTATCGTTTAATGGACGGCCCAGAGCAATACGATTTGATTAGTGGTGTGAAGTCAAATTTCAATTGTGCGATCCTTATCGGTTTTGTTTTAGGAATCGTAAATAATATTAATATTGCTCTTCAATAGCTTTCCGAATCACTGTCAATGAAATTCGTGGCAAATGCTATGATTGCAGCAGCCGCACTCACAAACATTTAATGTTTGACTCGCATCCTTTGTTGCCGTCATATTGGGCGCAAGGCTTGCATATTCCACATAAATAATGTAACGGAGACCCTGTTCGAAGGCGAAACTTGGCAGCGTTTCTCGGCGTTCACATGGGAGATGGGAGCAGTGGGTTTCAAACAAAGATATTTCATGCTAAAGTCGAGTTAAATGACGGAAGCGTGAAGGTACGTTTCCGCTTTACGAAGCGGGAGATCCAACTATAGCGTAGCCCACTGCATTAAAAATTGAGAGTCAACTAAGTGGATTCCATCACTCACCCAGTCAGCAGTTGCTTGCTTTCTTATTCAATTGAATTAAAGATAACTAGTCATCAGTTGCTTTTCTATTCAATTGAATTAAAGGTAACTTTCCAATATATATAGGTTTTAAGTCATTAGAACATATTCATTATAACTTTAATATGTCATTTTATGGGAATTGAACCCAGTGGGGAGGATAACAATCATTTCTCACAACCATCCAAGCTAAATTTAATTGATTATGTTATTTTTTTTTTGGAAATGAGTATTGAACACCAAATAAAGTTAGAATTTTATAGCAGTAATTCTGACACCCAAAATCACTACAGATTATAAGATCGATTCTCATTAACTTCAACTTTATGACAACTAATATGTATTTAGGATGAGACAACCTTTTTTGAGCAGAAAAAAAATTCTCAATTATATTAGTGTAATATAATCTGTTCTCTTTCACTGAATACATCGAGGGATTGTATTAGAATTGGCCATGTAAATCTTTCTCCAACAATTGAGAGTCCAATTCGATGGAGAAAGGGATGGGTTACAAGTAAAGAAGATGAAGAAAATAACAGGTCTGAAATGAAAGAGAGAGTGTTGTAGAGTAAGGAGTGTGGCATAGGGGTTGGAAAATGTTAAAAAAGAAAGTGATATCTGAAGCTACTTGCAAAATCCAATAAAAGAAAACTTAGAAGATGTTGATCACATGTGAGGGGCCCTCATGGCCATTCAGCGAAAGGTTGAATGTGATCTGGTCAGTAATTTTTTGAAGAGCAATCTTAGAGAGGAGATCAACGTCTCTATTGAATTCTCGAGAAGTGTGGGTAAAGTTGAGTTCCTTGAAATGTCTTTGTAGAATTCTAATGCGGTCCATCTAGGCCAGGAGATTAACCGATTGGAGCTTTCCTCTGTGGTTCAGCCAATCTATAATGACACTTGAGTCGCCAATGAGATGGAGGTGTTCAATATTTAGTCTTGTGGCCAAGTGAAGAGTGGCCTAGGCACCCAATAGTTCAGCCCTTGTGTTGGTGCCCGAGCCACAGTTGAAAGTCCATCTGTAGATTGTGGATGTGTTTATTTTGATTAGACTCCAATCAAAACACCGTTGCCTTGGGCTGCCCCATCAAACCACCCCGTAAGGCAATCATCTCCTATTTGTGGGAAGAAAAAGGTCAAACTAAACTAAATCAAATGTATGTATTTGTCAAACATCCGTCAATTTATGGAAAAGTAGTATTGGATGATGGTTGTCTAACTATTCTAAGTTTTGGCTCTTTTCATTGGAATCTATTCAGCCTTTGAAAAACTTCACTAATTATACAAAAATAACCATTCAAATATGCAAATCCAACAATTACTTGATCAATCTCCAAACAATATCCCAAAAAAATCAAAACATAGAAAATTTAACATACATAACATAAGATGAATATGTATTCATCCTATAACTCAATGTACATTAGCTAATGTGACATAATGTGATAGAAACCTCCCGGGAAAGAACTCCACTCGCTCGAATGAACGGTTGTAATAAATCTGTCCCTATAATTATTGACTTGCTAAATTTTTATATCTAAAAATAAAAATAAAAAAAACGTTCACGGAATTGAAGAAGTGGGAACGGATAACGGAATGGAGAGATAGGTCAACTTGAAACAAGACACTTGCCGGTGTCCGCGCCGTCGTATGTTACCAGAAATGACGGTATTTAACGGCAGTTTACGCCGAAACTACACGGCTTCGATAACGGTAATTAATATGAACCCACCAAGGAAGTAATAAATTGGAATATGCTTAAAGTAAACCTTAAGCACCGGACAGCTATCTAGCGTTTAAGGTTTGTAATAAATGTTACAGCATTTATTATTTTGTTTTAAACTTTTTATAACATTATTACTTCGTTGGGTGCATGATAATTTATCAGAAAATAGGTTTGTCCATTTGTGAATTCTTTGACCAATAATATTCATATCGTAACAAAGTGATTAATGTTATTGCATGGTTCTAACAATTTGACATTATTATTCTTTTAGGAATACATGGATTTGTCTTTTCATCCTTATGCATTTCTATTATGCACGTGGACGTTGTTTAAGTGTTCTATTTTTTGGTTGTTTTTTGTAATTTTTTTGTTTGATGTTGTTCGAAATTTGGTGATGAATGATTGGATTTCAGATTTGAGTGATTAAGTTTGTATACTTCGAATGTTCCAAAGTTTTTCATCACCCTGAATCCATTTATGCATTATACAATTTAAACAACAAAAAAACCTAAAAAGTAGAACTTTTAGCCAAGATCATTCCTATCTACATACATTTCCATAAATTAAAAAATAATTTTAAACACCTATTTCCTCATTAAAAACTACAAAAAAATATTTGGTAAAATTAAAAAAAAATTGTTTGCAAATATGAATTAAGAATATATATCAAATTATATATTTCAAAATATTAAATCTTTAAGTAAATGGTTCTTTGTCTCAAAAAAATCTCATACACTAACTGAATGTGTAACTTAATCTTAATTTTAAAATTAAATTATTATAAAAATAAATATATTTAAAAATATATAATAATATGTCTTAATTATAAAAATAAAAAACAATTATATACATAATAAAAAATAATTATATACATAATTATGATTATAAGAATGAATGTGTATGAAATGTTTATAATGAGTAGATGGATCTATCAATTCCAAAACTGAGAGCGTGAGATTATCAAAACTCCGACAAAATTATCGAGTTCTTATTCGAGGAACGAGAGATATTCAATGACATAGCATTAAATCCTCCACATGCTCCGATCTGCTCAATTAGATTCAAAGTTAATTTGGATCCTAACGACCCGAAGGTTACTTGTTACTTATTGCTCGCCCTTATTGCCTTAATTCCTTTGATAGCAAACCCTGATAGCAAACCCTACCGGCAAAACTGCGGTGGAAAACGCGTTGAAGCACAGTGCCGTGGGACCATGTCAGCGATTGTCGACGGGGTGTGACGTGAGATCAGGGAAGCGTTGTGGAAAGAGCATGGATTGATTGAAAAATGTGGGACAGGCGGCCTAGTGGCAGTGGCGTGAGCTGGAGGAATATGGCCTGAGAAGTTGGCAGGGAGATTCGGAAAGTGCGCGTATAGCGTGAAAGTATTTGAATTTTGATGGCGGAAAGTTCGAGAGGTGTAAATAATGCAGTTTTGAGCGTTGACTAGAGTTTGCAAAGCTTGCGATGCCCGCTATGGAGATTTTTTTTTTTTTTTAGGTTTCTACCGCTATGGAGATATTTTATTTTTTAAGGTTTCTACGAGAGTGGACATATACGTACGTTACCAGTCAAGCTATGTGGTGTAGACTGCTTGCTATAAAGCCCGCATCTCTGCAGGGGAACAACATTCTTGGAAGCTCCCTTCGCTAGTTGCTGCAGGTCAGAGCTTCCAATAGATCTCAGTTTGCATAAAGCATTAATAGAGTTAGATTTAGCAGAATTCAAAGGGGACTGTTGCTGTACAACTATTGCTAGAGAGTTGAATCTCTCGGCAGAGGAAGATTTCTGTTAAAGATCGGCCATGGTGTCAGAGAACGCAGGGTACCAAGGTTCCTTGGACGTAGAGGTCGGTGCTCTTCCGTTTCCGTGAAAATTTACGCGCTTTATTTCCGTTGTCGTCTTGAATGGCCGCCGGATCTCTCGAACCCCAAATTTTGATTTTTAACACTGAAATTGCTTTAATTCCGACCGTAGTCTGAATCGTTAGTCTCTTTCACTCTAGAGCAATTAATATCGTATAAATTGAAATCTATACATAATTTTTAACACTGAAATTGCTTTAATTTCGACAGTAGTCTGAATCGTTCGTCTCTTTCAAGCGAGCAATTAATGTCCTATATATTGAAATGTATACATAATTATAAGTAGATTCAACCTTATTTATTTATATATTATATATCCAGTATATACAGTATCCATTACTCTATCTCTATTGTTGAATGTGTCATGTTTGCCCTTTAATACACAGTGCGTGCTGTGTTAGATCAACTGCCAAAATATTTGGAGGTTCTTCAATATGTACAGAGAAAGAGAAATTATAGCAACTGTTTGCCCTTTAATACAAAGTGCGTGCTGTGTTAACTGCCAAGATATTTGGAGGTTCTTCAATATGTACAGAGAAAGAGAAATTATAGCAACTGTTGGAATCTTCTCGTCCTAGCTTAAAATTTCTCCACTACAAAAGTTGAAGTTATAATCTGCTCGCCATAGCTTTAAATTTCCCCAATTTTCAGAAATAAAAGCTAGTATTTTCAAAAATATCTCCTTTATTCAGAAATAAAGACGACAATCTTCAGGAATTAAAGTGATAATCTGCTCCTCCTAGCTTTAAATTTCTCCATTATTCAGGAAAAAAGCTATAATATTCGAGAATTAAAGTTATACTCTGTCCGACCTAGCTTAAAAGCTCTCAGTTTTTCAGAAATAAAAACTACAATCTTCAGGAATTAAAGTCATTAGCTTCTCGTCTTAGCTTAAAAAATTTCCATTATTAAGTAATAAGCTGCGACCTTCAGGAGTCCTTTATTATTTGACTAAATTATCAATTACACTGCGTGCTGTGTTGGATCCCCGGGCAAGATATTTGGAGGCGCCGTAGTATGTACATACAGAGAAATTAGAGCAACAGTTGTAATCTGCTCGTCCAAGATTAAAATTTCTCAATTATTCAGAAATAAAAGCGACAATCTTCAGGAATTTAAGTTATAATGTGCTCGTCCTAGACTCAAATTTTTCCATTATTAAAAAAAAAGCTACAATCTTCAGGAATTAAAGTTATAATCTTCTTGTCCTAGCTTAAAATTTGTCCATTATTCAGAAATAAAAAGCTACGATCTCCAGAAATTAAAGTTACGATCTGCTCGTCCTGGCTTAAAATTTCTTCATTATTCAGAAATAAAGGTTACTATATGCGCATCCAAGCCTAAAATTTCTTCTTTATTCATAAATAAAAGTCACCATTTGCCTGCCCTAGTTTTCAGAAATAAATGTTACAATTTGCGCATTCTAGCTTGAAATTTCTCCATTCCTTTGAAGTGGAAATGATTCGGTTTTAGTTAAAGATTTTGCACAAGCACTTATATTAAATTAAATCAGTTAAACCGGTCGCGAATGATTTTTTTTTCCTTGATAGTAAACTTTTCTAGGATATAATTTATGAGTTTATGTATCTCCATTGAAGGAAGTGCTGCTGTTCACAGTATTTTACGGTATAAGTCATTTGTATTTACTTCCATCAGATGGAACCAGTTACAATTTAAATGTTATTTTACGGTATAGATCATTTGTATTTACTTTCATCAAATGGAGAACAGGTTACAATTGACATGTTATTTTATGGTATAAATAATTTGTATTGAATCTCCTCCAATAGAACGGGCTAAAATTTGCGGGCGTCCTTATCTCGATTGTCGATTTCCAACGGGCATCGAGAAAATTCAACACTTGACTTTGTTCCATGTACATTGGATAACCGAATCTCTTTGTTTCATGCACATTGATGCCCGAAGATGCCCGAATCTCTTTGTTCCATCCACATTGATGCCCGAATCTGTAATCTAGATAACCTCCGAAACAATTTACATGTTATTATAATTTAGAGCTTTAAAAATTGATTAATCATTTGTCCAAAACAACACGAGCATGTTGTCCCTAGTGAAGTCACAGGTCAGGTGAAATTACATATTTTATGGGAATAAGTTAAACGTCATTCCCACAAAAGATTGAGTTACATTAATCGGAGTTCTGAACCAAGCCACATTCTGACTTTTTATAATGCAGATTCCAGCAAATAAAAGAAAGTTTACTGCACGTTTAATCAATTCCATTTTTATATTAGAAGAATTTATCCCGTTTCTTCAACTCCATTTCTATGTTAAAAGAGTTTAGCCTGTTTATTTATCTCTATTAAAGGAGTTTAGCCTGTTTATTTATCTCTATTTTTATGTAACAGGAATTTGGCTGCTGCAATTCCGTCTTCCATAGATTAGTTTATCATCGAAAACTCCATGATAACTTCAAAAATCATATAGTTATCCCAAGTTTAGAACACTTTATTATATTCTAAGATTAATTAGAGAACTTATTATCTCTTCTTGGAAAATAGCAATGAAATACATACTGTTTTTGCTGTCAAGTGTCAACTGAATTGCAGTGATCTGAAGTCCATTTTCCATGTTTTTTATTTGTTTAGTTTTGAAGATAGTTGTAATACTCCTTGCAGGATCACGCAAATGGCACCAGCGGGACTAAAAAAAAGGGAAAATCTAACGAGGATTGGCTACCAGTTACATCATCTCGTAGTGCCAAGTGGTGGTACTCAACATTCCACAATGTCACTGCCATGGTGGGAGCTGGAGTTCTCAGCTTGCCCCATGCGATGGCAGCCTTAGGATGGTAAATGACTAAATTCATTATCTTTTACCACAGAATTTTCTGGAACAGTGACCTACTACACCTATGCAACTCTTTCCCACACTTTAAGTCATAGCCATGGACTGACTCTGTACGCGGCAGCTTCCATTTGATGTTTCCAGGAGGGAATTCACAATGCTAACATATCTTTTTTGTACTTTATGATAGTTTTTATGTTTGTCTGATAGAATGATTTAGTCATCATTGATAGTACACATCATTCATTAGGATTATCTCATTATGTTTCTGAACAGTCTTGATGGCTTTGCAGGGGCCCGGGTGTTGCAGTGCTTGTCCTATCATGGATAATTACCCTATACACACTTTGGCAGATGGTTGAGATGCATGAGATGATACCAGGAAAACGTTTTGATCGGTATCATGAGTTGGGGCAGCAAGCTTTTGGCGAGAAACTTGGTCTATGGATTGTTGTTCCTCAGCAGTTGATAGTTGAAGTTGGTGTTGATATAGTGTACATGGTTACTGGGGGAACATCATTGAAGCGGTTTCATGATATTGTTTGCCCAAAGTGTGTAGAAATAAAGAAGTCTTACTTCATTGCTATTTTTGGTTCAGTCCATTTTGTGCTATCACAACTGCCTAATTTCAATTCAGTGGTTGGAATTTCGCTGGCTGCAGCGGTCATGTCTCTAAGGTAAGCGTTTTAAGAGTTGTGGCCAGAATAGATTTGATTTTTTTTAGTTTTATTATTTAAAATTTGGTTAAAATTTTAGAAATTTTTTTGGATTATAAATACTCGTTTTGATGGAATAGTTTTATTATTTCAAATTTGGTTAAAATTTTAGAAGTTTTTTTGGATTCTAAATGATGGAATACAGGTTTTTTAGGAATCTGAATCAATTTCTGTCATAAAAATACAAATCCAACAAAAAAATATCCCAATTCTAACATGATTGTCCAAAAAAATCCAAAACAAAAAACTTTTGAACTTCTCCTTTCCTTTAAAAGACCAGATAAAGTATCATGGTATTTATATGCATATACACCTTCACGACCTGCATTTTCGTTGGATGTAAGACTTTTAAGATACCCCATGCACTTGACCTTTAAAATACCCCCTGCACCCTTTAGAGAAATTAGCCGTTAATTTCTATTTCTCTTTAACATATTATTTGATTTTACTTAACATATTATTGGGCAAAAGTGTTGAATTTCGATGAATCCAAGTAATAACTTTTCTTCATTCTTTCTCTGAACTATGCAACCTCAACATAGAAAATATATGATTGCGCTCTTTGAGGAACCATACTGATTTTGCTCTGATTCGATTGCTCAGCTACTCTACAATTGCTTGGGCAGCCTCTGCTCATAAAGGACAACTGCCGGATGTGGATTATACTGTTCAAAGCTCATCAACTAAGGGTGTTGTTTTTAGTGTGTTCAATGCCTTGGGAGACGTTGCCTTTGCTTATGCAGGACACAATGTAGTCTTAGAGATCCAAGCTACTATTCCTTCCAAACCAGGGAAACCATCCAAGATCCCTATGTGGCGCGGAGTCGTTTTTGCATACATTATAGTTGCTCTCTGTTATTTCCCAGTAGCATTAGTCGGCTATTGGGCCTTCGGAAATTCTGTTAACGGAAATATTCTTATTTCACTTAGCACGCCCGGATGGCTTATTGCAACGGCCAATATGATGGTGGTAGTCCATGTGATTGGAAGCTATCAGGTACACATCTAATCTTTTGCTGGTTATAGCAATCGGCTAATATTATTGGATTATAACCTAATACAAAATGAAATCCTCTGTTCACGTACACTGGCAGTTTAAAAAATCCTTTTACTTGATTTACTGAATTTAAGTGTATGCCAGGAGCCCTCTACATCATCTTTTCCCTTCATTTCGAGGCACAACTTGATGAAACTTCAATGTAACTTATTGAGCTTCTGATATTGTTTAGTGTTTCGTGTAGATTTATGCTATGCCAGTATTTGATATGATAGAATCAGTGCTGGTCAAGAAACTTCACTTTACTCCAGGACTTCGGCTTCGTTTGATTGCTCGCTCAACGTACGTTGGTAAGTGGAATCAGTCTTACTGCAAACTAAGCAGAAACTTTGCATTTTCACAAACTTTTTAAATTACTTTCTCTGAATAAAAGCCTGTTCTAACACAACTTTTCTTCTGAATGCCAGCCCTAACTTGCTTCGTTGGCATAACATTGCCTTTCTTTTCGAGTCTGCTTGGGTTCTTTGGAGGATTTGCTTTTGCTCCAACAACTTACTTTGTAAGTGCTCTAACAACGAAATGAGACCTTCCTCTTATGCAAAATCGAGTATATTTTCTTTCTACGCTTCCGGTTTAGTTCAATCCGTTTTGTGGCCAATTAACCAAATATAACTTGCTGATATATATAATTGTCATTAACGAGTATCACGTATTTCACTATTGCAGCTTCCTTGCATCATGTGGCTCGCAATATACAAACCAAGAAGATTCAGCTGGTCTTGGATGGCCAATTGGGTTAGTCCTCTAGTTTCTGAACCTTGCTTGAAGGCATCAGTCTGTAATGTAGTGGAATAAACTTTCCAATGGTAAATAAAAACAAAGGAAACAATGTAAAACATATATAGACACACTCAGAAAAACAGCCATTAAAAAGAAAACAGAAAAACAACCATTAAAAAGAAAACAGGGGAATAAAAATTGATGAAAGTTGTTTTCTGTGTATAATGCAAATAAGCCTTACTAACTTTTCCCAAGATGCGGATAATAAGAAAATAACATATGGAAGAATATAAATATCTCTAATACATCTACTTCTTATGCAGACATGCATCATCTTGGGGGTTCTACTGATGACTGTGGCATCTATTGGGGGTCTATACAGTATCATTCAGGACGCAAAGACATACAAATTCTACACTTAAGTAGAAAGATGATGCTGCTTATATCAATAGTGCTCAGTAGTGGAGAAAATATTTCGTGTGTACTATTTTGGGGACTATTGTCCAAGCTTTCATTGTAAGATTATATGTATTCACCCACCTTGGCTTCTTTTTCTCATGCTTTGTATTGTTTTAGAATCAGCAGAGCCCTTGAACTCAACTTCTGTTTGCATGACAGAAGAGTTTTATGTTAGATTAAATTTTAATAGAACACAACATCCTTACAGCATCTGCAGGGATCACAAGTTGTTCCAAAGCTGATGTATGTCACAGAAAGTTTGAAGTGAAATAGATTGTGTAACCGTTATGATATCCTTGGAAGCAGTGCAAATATGAAAGATCAGTATTTGCAATATGCAACACAACTTTGATGCAAATTCCTAAAAGTACATTCTTACAGCTTCTTCAGGTTCAACTGAAATCAGAGGAGGGGAGTTATAGTCTGAATGAAAATTAAACCTTCGCAAACATTTCCCCAAAATTCATATAAAAATCATCAAAACTTTAAAAAACTTATCATTCCAAAGTTGAATTAGAGCACAATGAAGTCAAACATGGCATCACTCGGCATCACTCATGGTGCTCTCGTATAACCTAATCAACACACTGAGGTTGAAACTTATCGATCAAAGGTTGTGTTGGAGAAAGTCAACTATGGAATCCTTCATGGTGCTCAACCATAACTTGATCAACACAATGAGGAGGTTGCTTACCACTCTGCTATCACTATTGGGATTTGGCAAAAGGTGTTGGAGACTCAATATGAGCTCTCAACTTATAAGGACATATTGGTATCTTTTCAATAACCAAACAATTAACATAAGTGAGTAACATCGAACTTCACGAGGTTGACGTAGACAATGATTTACAAAGAAACAAATTGAAATTATGTGAACAAAAAAATTAAAAAAAGAGTAGATCAAAATTTTTTTTTTTTTCTAAATGAAAAACATATTAGTAATAATCTGACTAAGTTGTTATCAAGGTTCTATGAATAATCTGATTAAGTTGTTATCAAAGATCTATTAAAAAGATTTATTTATATGTTATTATATTATTTTTTATTATTATTCTTTTTAATTATATTATTTTTAAATGAAACCTTATATTTTATTGATTCAAAATCTGACTTTACTCCCCAAAAAAATTACAAAATATCATAATGCTATCTTATGTCTATACAAATATGTGAATGGATTTGAGGTAAGGAATCTTCTTTCCTACCCGTCTTTCTTTCCCTTAATTATATGAATAAACTCTAATAAAATAACTATGTAACAAAATATAGAAGTAATATATGTTAAAATAGATTCCTATGGCATTGACTTGTTATGTAGTTTGTAGTCCTCTTAAAGGTGGCTTGTTCTTTTTCATCCTGGAAACTTATGTCCATTCTCTCTGTTGTTTTTAGAATGGTGTTGTTAGCTGTTGTCCTTTTCCATCTTCTAATTCTGTTGTGTTTTCATGTTTCAATTCTTGGAGGGTTGGCTTCTTATTCGGAGATATCTTGGCCTCATTCTCTTCCTCTGCCTCATTGACCCAACTTCCTATGAGGAGGGATGGGGAGGCATGATCATCAAGGAGAGGGTGTGAGGAGAGGTTAACAACTTCTAATCTTGAGTCGGTAGAGGGTTCAAGGTTTTTCTCGTCATTTGTCTCTTTAGATCTACAACTTCCTTTGGACCTAAAGTTTGTGACAGTGTTGCTTCATGTAGTTCATAGGGTGGAGCCCACAATACTGATTGAATTGAAAGAGGATTTTCCTGTAGAATTTTTGGAGTTACGAGAGCTCCTTGATCCTTTCCTTTTCCCTATGACGTTGGTGTAAGTGCTTTGATTTGGGGCAGATTAGGATCCGAGGGTAGTCATTGGAAGGTCCTTACTAATTCAGTGGTGTTCTTCCTTTGCTCCAACCCACTAAGTGGGATTTTTGTGAGGATTCTTAGGGTATGGACTTGGTAGCATTGAAGAGGGTGTAGATTTGGATGGTCCAGATTTAATGGAGATCAAAAGCTTGTGATAAGAACCAGAAAATGGATCCATTGAGACTTGCACGATCTACATTGAAGAGGCGACTTCTTTAACATTGATTAGAGGCATGTGTTGGAGGGAAGAATAGGTTGATGTCTTGGAGGATAGGGGAACACTAGACCTTGGAGGTGTGTGAGTTGCATGAGTAGACAAAACAAAGGGAGTGGCCATCAAGACCATGATAGAGGAATGTTGCAACTGGGGTGCGCACCCTCACTATAGCTCTCTTCAATCTCCAACACAACAATTGAATTTCCCCCTCTAAATATTTATCTAATCAAAACTATTTACATAATTCATGAATGGTATATGAGCACTAGTTGGTTAATCACCAAAAACACCCATATGTCCTATTAACCAAAGGGATAAACAAAAATCCATATAATAATGAGATATAAATATGATTTTGGGCTAAGCATAAACATAGAGACAAAGAAATCAAGCTACAATAGGAAGGAACCCCATATTGAGCAATGGGTCATCATGGTCTTTGGGGCTTGGTCCCCAACTAGTATGAGAAGGTGCAACATCTGCGATGATCAAATCCTAGTGATCCTTTTCAGGCTTGAGTGGCTTATCAAATTCAAGAATCACAATTTTCAAAGTGGCGTGATTGAACTTTTGATCATTGGTATTGTTCTAAAAAATTGAAAGAAGTAGAGGAACTAGATGGTTCTCTACTCATGGTGCATTGGGAACCTCCCCAGAAGTCTAGTGGTTGTCAAAGGTTGGACATCTCCATATCTATCCTATATACTAGAACAATAACTTACAAGGACATGTTCGCACTAATTAGGAAGTTGTCAAACCACAAGAAACTTCCACCATGCTATAATTTACTAAATCGAAAAAAAAAAGATGCTCACTTGACTATGTTGCCATGAGGTCTAGAATTCCATATATTAGGGAATTTTATCTCCCAAGAGACTTGTTTTCTAGTTAATGGGTGTATGGAGAAATTGAACATGTAAGGACTCAACCCACCCCCATACATACTTGGTAAAGGGAAAAAATTAGAATAAATTTTTGAGAGTTTCAATGTCACGCTAATGATAACTAAGTTTTTGAACCCCTTGGTGGGTCCCATACATACTTTACAAAGGGATAAAACCATAATAAATGTTTGAGAACTTCAACTGGACACAAAAGATAACTAAGTCTCTAAGCCCCAAGGTGGGTAAGCCTCCTATTTACAAGTAAGCAACCCATTATTAATGACCATGCAAAGAAATCTTTTTTAGGTTCCATGATAGGCTTCCACATGGTGTATAGTCTAAGAACCATGTTTTCTCTTTTGATTGGCCTCCATAATCTATTCAATCAACCATAAACAATAGGCCTTGAGAACAACCACTTATATCCATCTACGTGCTCGTACTTGGTAAAGGCCTTTGTCATGTTCTATTTCCAGTCTCACCACTAATCTTTAGGATCTTGAAGGCCTAACTTGATTAAGAGTGAGTCAAGAACAAACTTTTGACCTATAAAAATTATCTTGTTTGGATTCATCAATACGTACTTCACCTTCAACTCTAGCCATAACACCTAATCCCTTGCCTTGTTGTCAACTAAATCCTTGCTAGAAACAATTCCTTCCTTGTAGAACCAAAGGGTAATATGTGTCATTATGCAATAGAGAACCAAAGAGCATTCACAAACATCCAAAGAAAATCCACAAAAGAATATATATATATATATATATATATATATATATATATATATATATATA
>JASDQU010101744.1:25307-37227 GCA_032191745.1 Picea mariana | reverse complement strand
AGATAGATAGATAGATATAGTTTAATTGTATACACTTGGTATTCACATTACAAAGTGTCCTAAAAATTTGAGAAATGTGAATGAGAAGTTGTGAAGTAACTACGTGTGATCCTAGCCTTGTAAAAGAAGGTTATAGGTATAGGCACATTAATGCATGAAAGAGAAGATAGAAGGACATGGAAGAGAAGACATTATGAAATATTTGAAAGATGATTCATAAACGAGTCATGATACAATATTATAGATGGAAAAGAAAATTATTAACTAATCCAATTAGGTGGTTATGAATAATCAACCTTGGCCATTGTGTTTGAGGTTTATCACTACGGTTTATTGAGCACACAAAAACACCTACTAAGGAGATAATGCTAACTGTCAACTTGATGCATTCTTGGATGCACAATTAATGCATGAAATCAATAAGCATAGATTGCACCAAGCCAACCACATGCCATGGTTATCAATGTGCTCATAGAGGGCATCAACATATAATTTGAAATTCACACACAATGCTCAATAGTGTCACCCTTGAACATTTTAACTACGCACCACTTAGTAGGAATAATAACTTTTGATTTCAAGTGAGATAGAGAACATGATTGACATATCAACCTCAAGAAGAGAGCATTGGCCAACCTATAGACATACTTTGATAGAACCTTCTCGGCCATTAAGGGTACATATCTGAATGCATGCCCATTGTGCAATGACATTGATGTAACCACATTGGAGAATATTTTCTATCTCCACATGTGATGGAGATAGAATTATGATTATAATAGGCAATTAATGTGCCTTAGGATCCATTTTGTATCTACATGTGATCAACTTTGATGGATAAACAAGGTTAGAGCCAAGTATCCTAAGTTATTTTACGGTTAATGATAATTTTCTTGTTGCTTCCAAAATTTTAATTCAAAATTGTCGTGTATGGTTATCCTTTATTTTCTATTGTCATTGTGTTGTTATTCTCTATTATTATGTCTTCTTATTCTTTTAGTTATGTTCCAACCACATTTTTACAATACTTCAAAACAATAATTTAGCTAATCTTCAGCAAAAGAGTTAATCATCTCACAAAACATTGGTTTTGTTGTTATAATAGTATTGTTCTAATGTGACCTATTATCTTGCCCCGTTCCCAGTGATAAGACATAGTCCCATGGACGGTTTAGTTTTTTATTTTATATTTTAATGCATTTCATGTATCTAGATGTACTTTCCTAGAAGCTTCCTTGTATATTTATCTTCTCTTTAGAAGCTTCATTCCTTATCTTCAATTGCAGACCTCGTCAACTTTGATAAGTGTCCCACTGTTTTGTAATCTTATATATGGTATTAGAAATGATCATACGAATATGTGAATATTACGACAATAATACTTGCATACTTGTCTTTACTCATTTAATTGTGTGTGAGTTGTTTTCTATTGCTAGTAATGTTCATATCAATTGGCACCAAAGGTGAAAAATTGTGGTGTTCATATTTTATCCTTAATAAATCTCATGATATTTGACTTCATAAAGGTCTACATATTTTACCTTTATTAGAACTCACACTATTTGTCTAAGGGTCTTCTTCTTTTACCCTTACTAGATCTCGAGCCATTAGGTTTTTCAACGGTTTCCCCTTTTACCTTCACTAGATTTCACACCATTTGGATCGGAATGATCAAGGCATGAGATTTAGTGTCCTTGAGGGGTTTCTACTTGTTACCTTGTACTGAATCCACTCTCTTCGAGCTTCATCTTTGTGGATTTATGCATTTGGAACAATCAACATCAAATCTAGGTGATTTAGTAGATTTGTTATAAGGTCTCAAAGGTGTTCAAGAAATTTCTATTTTCGGCACACTAGTTCAATGGGAGTTAACTGCCTAGTTCTATTTTAGACTTTCTAATCTTACACCATCACTATTATGCATGCATTCATAATTATAGGATGTCATTGCCTATATGAGTGAAGATCACTCACTCATTGATAAGATCATAATATACATTGATTCTCATTCTTCATAGTGTATCTCTCTTCCTTTTCTTGATAAGATTTGTTTGTGTATGCTTTAGCTAGGTCTCCTATGCAGGTTTCCATGAAACACCGACATGGTATTAGAGCCGAGCTGCTTGGAGCAACCTAGACAAGCCAGAGAAGAGCGAAAGAGTCCTTGAGTAAACCTAGTTTCTGTAATCGTCACGGCCTATCCCTATCGAAAGGTGCGAAGATTCAAATCTTCACGGCCTATCCCTTTCAAAGGATGCGACGGTCGCTCTTAGACTTAAGAAAATTTATTTTTCCAGGCATCGTCGCAACCTATACACAGCCAAGGTGTGACGTCGTCGCATAATGTTATTTATATGGGCTGCAATGATTCGTTTTTTCACAATCGTCGCACTGTGTCCTTCACTAGGGTGTGACGATTTAGCATTGTCGCACTTTATCCTTCTCTAGGGTGCGACGATTCAACAACCCTCCAAAAATTGGTTTTCTGTAGTAAAATTGTGATATCTCGAAATCCACAATCTAGGTCGGGCTGAAATTTTTACCAGAGACATATAACATAGGGATTCTCATGCTCACCAAAAATATCCAAAACCCACATCATATTTTAGGAGATATAGTTGTTTTATCATATATATAGATGTCATAGCACCATCAGTCATATCTCGGAATCCACGATCTAGGTTTTCAGGATATTTTCAGTATCAATAGCAGGGATGCAGACGATGCAACTTCTTCAATCAAGTTTGGCGATAATACTCATGTCATACAACTATTTTGAATGGAAGCCTAAGGCCGCATTCCAACTCAAAATAAAAGGACTGTATAATTTGACGATGGCAACAGAAACATAACCTACATCAACGCTTGAGAAGGCCAGATGGGTGAACCGTAAGGATGAGGCCATGGGACTACTTCTTGAGTTAATCTCCACTGATTTATGGTTTCATGTTTCTGCATGCAAGAATCCAAACAAGATCTGGACCACCTTGGAAGGACTCTTTGGAAAGTAGGATGAGATGTGAGGTCATATGCTTGAGGTAGAGTTGAATACCTTAGACCCTAAAAGTTTTGATAATATACAAGATTTTTTTACTAAATTTAAATATTTTATTTTGATCTTGGGTGAATGTGGTATTGACAAGTCTACACAAGAGAAACAACTTATTCTAACAATCTTGGCCAAGCTAAGACAAGAATATGTTGTATATGTCTCCAATTTCCATTCTAGCATATGTCTTTTGGGCGTAAATTGGAAAATGCCTACGTTGGATCAGTTCATTCAGTCTCTTACACAAGAGCAGACAAAACTCATACAGACAGGACTCATGAAAGATCCCAAAGCACATGCACTTACCATGCATGATGGAAAAGGGTAATCCAAACGGAATGGGAACGAGGGTTATTCCAAACCCTTTAATGCTTCTTCAAGTTCCAAAGACTCTTCAGATTCGAAGAAGAAGAAGAAGGGAAAGCAGTGCACTTATTGCAATAAACTGAATCATGAAGAATCAACATGCATGAAGAAAAAAATAGATCTTATGGCACACACACTTCAGCAAAACAACCTTGAAAACTTCATTCCAGAGGGAGTCAAGAAGCAGAAGGAAGAATATCATGCACCTAAGAAAGGTAATCATCATGCTCTGGTTGCAATTAATTCCTCATCTGATTCATGGATTATAGATTCTGGTGCATCCCATCATATGGCAGTGAAAGAGGAAGTTTTCTCTTCTTTGAGTCCATTCTTAAGACCCCATATTCTCATGGGGGATGATACTCCAGTAGCAATAGTAGGAGAAGGGAGAGTGGAACTCCACAATGGTAGTTTTGAGAATGTTCTACATGTTCCAAAGCTTTTTATGAATCTGCTCTCAGTTTATTAGATCTCTTAGAAAGGTAAAAAGGTTGAATTTACATCAGATTCAGTTTCAGTAATTGACATGCATGACAATTCCATCATTGCAATTGGTGAGGTGGATCACAAGTCAAGGTTGTATAAATTCACTAAGTTTTTTGACGATGACTCCTCTATTCTACTTACACATAAGGAGACTACTTTGCATGCACCTCCAGTACAACATGCATATACTCGTGTGCTTCCATTAGTTTCAGACATCAGAGATGATTCCATACACTTAGAGTCTGTACATGAAAATAAGAAGGTAGTACAGCCAGATAAGAAGCCAACATCGAAGCTTTGGAAGATGCCCAAGAAGGCACAAACCACACTTCATGAATCAAGCAACCTTGCAGGGAATCCATTGGATTCGAGGAGGCCTTGATCTCAGCATGAGAAGCCTTCTCATGTATTTTCAGGTTCAGAACCTACTATGCCCATGCATTGCTATATAGTTCATTCTACTGATCCACATAACTACAATAGGGTTGTGGGAAATCCATTATGGAAAGCAGCCATATAGAAGGAGTATGACTCACTCCTACATAACTAGACTTGGAATCTGGTTCCACTTCCACCAGAAAGGAATATTTTCAGGTGGAGATGGGTCCACAGGATCAAGAGGTACAAGTCTAGATAGGTTGCCAAAGGACTTCATCAGATCCATAAAGATTTCTACATATTCACGAAGAATTTCAGTGAGCATAAGTTTCAGACTTTGCGGGATCGTCTTGCAGTAAAGAACACAGTTGCCAACAGCTGCCATTTTCTTCTTTTGATACATTATCTTTTGAGGGGGGGGGTTGTTCCCACATGGTTTTCCCTCTTTCCTCATTTTTATACAGTGTTCATTAGTTTCATTGTACATAAGTACCTAAAATGACCTAGTAGTTGGGACTCATTTTTTACTCCATAGTGATGTTCAGGGGGAGTGTTGGAGAAATTTATATTTTCGGCACACTAGTTCAGTGGGAGTAACACTAGTTCAATGGGAGTTAACTGACTAGTTCTATTTTAGACTTTCTAATCTTAGACCATCATTATTATGCATGCATTCCTAATTATAGGATGCCATTGCCTATATGAGTGAAGATCACTCACTCATTGATAAGGTCATAATATACATTGATTCTCATTCTTCATAGTGTATCTCTCTTCCTTTTCTTGATAAGCTTTGTTTGTGTATGCTTTATCTAGGTCTCATGTGCAGGTTTCCATGAAACACTGACAAAAGGGCTATGCCACTTAGACCATATTTTGGAATTTTGTTGACAAAATTTTCATGAACTACTTATAGATATGCAATCTATGTGAAAAATATGATTTCAAAAAACAAATTGTCCAAATCAATGTTTGGATGATTGAGATATTGTAGTTTGAAAATCAACTATTTTTAATGTATCCCTAGTATAATCATTACTATAGTTTTTGGAATATTTATGTTCTAGTGTGGTTGATCATGATGATATCAATGCCATTAGAAGAAAAATTGAGCCTTGATTTCTATATTGAGGTTATAATAGAGATTCTGAACAATATTGCAAAATTTACAACCCTTTCAAGTTGCAGATTTGTTCATCCTTAAATCCCTACTAAAAAAAGGAAATCCATTGGATGCAAGCCTCTCTTTTTATTTTTATTTTAACCCCAGATCTAGCTTCTTTTCTTCATGACTTTGCAACATTCTTCTAAAGACTTTGAAAACTCCCAAAGTATCAATATTTCTTTTGTTATGTACCAAATCCCTGAAATGGCATAATAAACTAGAGTACACACAACATACACAAGATGTGAACATGGTGCACAACTCCCAAAGAAATAATAGAGATGAGTTAAATGATAACTCCTTAAAGAATAAGATAACCTCCTACAAATACCCCAATACATTCATATACCCAAATCACATGTTCATGCCAATAATGACTAGTCTATGTGTGTGTGTATCCTTGAAGCATTGTAGATAAGGGTTTTACATGTGAAATAGGATTTTCTTTTGTTCTTTATCTCTTGTTGCCACTAGTGATTATATGATCTATCCAAATTCAAAGCTTTTCAATCTTAATCTTTAATATTTGGTTGTTGCATAATTTTCTTTCCTTTGATTCCATGTGTTGTTGTGATTTCTCTAATTTGTTGTAGTTTCGGATCTTTGATAATATCTTGTCGAATAATGGTTTTGTGATACATTCTTCCTTAAATATTTTTTATTATTCTATCTTCTTCTTTGGTAATGTTGATGTCAATCTTTGCGTATTTCTTGGAAACTTTCTTAGTAATGAGGGTGTCGATATAATTTCACCCTTGATGGTTTTCCTTCATTTTGCACACCCATATCATCAATATTATTTTCAAAGACAACACCATATTATAACCTTTGTGCTTGGTATTTGATTACTTTATCCTTTGAGATACTACCATCATATTTGAGATGTACATCCTCAAGCTGGAGCTCAAATTCTTCAAGTATTTCCAATGAATTTCATGAATCTTGTCTTTTGTCTCCTTTTGAAGTTGTAATGTGATGTCATCCATCAATTTCTTATGCCCTTCTTCAATTCTAGATTTCATTTTTTATTTTACCTCATATGTATTTAGTGTAAGTTTTAAACCTGTGAATCAAAGTAATGCATACAGATTCTAAAGAAAAACATAAAGTAATCAATGGCTCATACACACAGTACACAAAGATTTACACTGGAAACCCTTAACCAAGAGAAAACCAACCTTCCTTAGTGTCGCACCTCTCAACTCTTTATTGTATTAATTTCAACATTCACAATACAATATATACAATATTTTAGGTATCCCGCAGCTACCAAAACCCTAATCCATTAATCTGGGATAAAAATAGCAAAAACACTAAAAATAGAAAAAACGCTAAAATAACAAAAACCACCCCCCAAAAAAAAATGTGGCGCTGCCTAGAACCGAACACTCTGTGTAACTAGGGGGGAAATCCTGTCCTCCTAGGACCCCCTAGGAAATCACCCTGTTCACATGCCCACAAAAAGTGACAGGTGATGGGATCGTCAGATGCAATCATCAAATCTGACACCCCNCACACATGCAAAGAAAATAAAACCTACCCAACATTTAGAGCTTCTTTCGAATCTTCTCACAAATTTCCTCTTCAATTATTTTAGTAGTATTCTCTTCAATAATATTCTCATAATTATTCTTTGATTCAGACTCTTATAGATGCATTTTCCCATTCTTAACATCATTAAGAAGTTCCTAATAATGCTTACACAATCTTTTGATTTCTTCATCTTTCCTTTTTAGTTCTTCACTTGACTCGTCCATTTCTTGTTTTAATTTATTAACATCTTTCATCAGTGACTTATTAATGGAAAGAGTTTCTTTTGCAAGCATTAAACATTTCACAAGATCAATTTCATCTTCATCTCCACTAAATGTAGTATTGCCATTAGTTCTTAGTTGGGATCTAAGCAAACACTCAAATCAAAACCTTTATATCTTATCAATGATTATCCCAATTAGTTATAATCATTTTCCCAATATATTATCATGTATTTTCTCTTTCTAACAACTTTTGAATCACCTCAATTGGACATTCCAATCAAAAGTTATGATAATTTCAAGTTTGCATACCTTTTAAAACCATAATTTGTAGATTGTCCAGGTGGCCTACCTTGCACTTGATGTAACTATGAAATTTTGGCCCCTCCAAGTGTAACACCCTGTTTTCCCCAGTCTGTAAAAATAACTATACTGGCCAAGAACTATGGCAAACTCAAAGATGTGAATGTGTGATTTGAATGGACCTTAGTATAAAGGGTCGATGAATGTAAATAATGTTATGAATATATGTTGCAGGACTGCTGAGAGGGGGATGCGATGAAAAAGAGACCACGATGGCTGAAGAAAGGTGGTGGAAGGCACCTAGAATGGTGGCATTAACTTCCACTGAACCAAACCGTATTTGGTCTTCACTAGCCCGGAGAACCAAGAGCGACTCGTTGGCCCCGAAATGAATTTCTCACCAGGATGGTAGGTGAAGAGACTCCTCATGAGTTAATGAGGGATGGGGGTGAACCACCCATCCATGGAGGCCTCAGACACGACCACCGCGGGGAAATTCGTGCCACACGCAACCTTGCTAGAAAAGAAAAGGCAGGTAAAAGGTGTGGGAGGGGACGGACGTGAGGGGGGATCGCAGGAAAGAGATCGGAAGAACTCTGGAACAAAATACAGAGTGAGAGATAGCAGAGAAGGAGGAGAGTAAACTTCACTCTCGATCGCTGAAGAACCGAGACGGAGAGTCTCAAGCATCGTGGTCTAGCTCGGGGGTGGCTAGTGGTAAATCCATTCGAAGTCGCTGAGCCTACGGTCGGGTGGAAACGAGCACCCTTCTCAGCAGTTGCATCACCTGGTGTTTTTTCTGATAAGTGTTTATATGTTGTGTCTTGCATTGAATATCTTGGGATATATGCTCATGGTTTGAACACTTATGAATGGTTTCTGTGTAGAAATGTCTGCATGGTGTTTTGATCGGAAATGATGGTTGCATGATTATGTTGGAATGACCACATTCAGTTTATATATATATATATATATATATATAATTTGAATGAAGTTAGCTTTCAAGTCTTCTCTTGGGAGATTTGTTTCCCCTTAATTACCTCTCATGCTACCCTGGATAGATTCCCCACAGGGACACCCTTTTGGGATCGTTCCCTTACATTCTAGAGCCAAGGTAAGTTCCCTGAAAGGACTACCGCCTTGGTAAAATCCTGAATTTGCTTATTATCTATCACAGACGTTAACGGCTCAAGGATTTAAGAAGACCTCTCAGTCTGGTCATAAAACCTGGTGGAAATCTGCCGAGGAACCCGATGAAGGACTTTAAGGCCTAAGTTTGAAAACCCTGCACGAGGGAGAGTGGGTCTCTTAGAGCTTGGTATTTCGGTGTTTCGGTACCTGGGACACCTAAGGGTAAGTTCCCTTGTATTCACCAGTCCCGAAATCCTGATTAGCGAAACCCCGAAATGAACCAGCATGGATGAGTTGTGATGTATCGGAGGTTCGGTACCCAGAATACCCTTCCTCTTGCTAAATGCATGAATGAGATACTTTCAAAGGATCTAAGGTCTATTACGACCGTTAAATTGGATGAAGGAATGCAGGCGTTAATGCCTCGACCCTTTTAACCTTCGTAAGTAGCGAAGAAATCGGGACCGTCGATTCCAAGACCCATGGGAGTACCTGGACCATCCAGCTGTAGAATACACGTGGTGACTGATAAGCGTTTCGTATTTTCGGCACCCAGGAGATCAGAGGGTAAGAACCCTTGTCCTCACGACTCGTGAAGTCCCAACATATGAAATCCCGAAATGCTAGCGTGTGGGTAAGTTATGAGTTTTCGGTGTTTTGGCACCTGGTGTACCTAAGTGTGAGTTTCCTTGTACTCCCAAGTCCCGAAATCCCGACATGAAAAATCCTGAAATAACAACATATGGCTAAATCCCAATATTTCGATGTTTCGGTAGCTGGAATATCCAAGGGAGAGATCCCTTCTACCTGCAAATCCTGAAATCTCGACTTGCGATATCCCAAAAGATAGAGTGTGGAAAAGTTATCATATTTCAGTATCGACTCCCGGGAAACCCAGGTGCAAGACCTCTTGTCGTCGCACATCCCCAAATCCCGATGGAGGAAACCCCGAAATAGTGAAGCATGTTAGAGCTTGGTGTTTTGGAGTTTCGTCTCCCGGGAAACCCAGGTGCGAGACCTCCTGTCGTCGCACATCCCGAAATCCCGATGGAGGAAACCCCGAAATAGTGAAGCATGTTAGAGCTTGGTGTTTCGGAGTTTTGGCTCCCGGGAAATCCAGGTGCGAGACCTCCTGTTGTCGCACATCCCAAAATCCCGATGGAGTAAACCCCGAAAAGTGGAGTGCCATATTTTAAATCCGAGGCAATTTTTAGTTATGACAAACTATTGGTCCCCTTTGGATTTCGACACTTCGAGAGACAAGAGAGCAGGGGATCGCATGCAACATAATTTCCCGAATCGCGAAAGTTGAAAGTACCTCTTCGGTAAGGCCGATGGTCATGACCCACGATCACATGGGTAGGGATAAGGGATGGTAGGAACTGCATCAGGCCCCGTAAAAATTCGGGGAATTTCGTTTCTCGGAGAAAAGAAGAAAAATGCCGAAAATTTTCGAATTCCGAAGTGTGTATGTTACAAATTGGTATCAGATCATGCTTACAACACTTGGACTGCTTGGGCTCATGAATGAGTTGCATAGAAGCTCCGTTCGAAACACTCCTAAAAGGAGTAACCCCCTGTCTTAACCTTCCTAATCAAAAGATAAAGTTAAGAATGAAAACTCCTATTGTGTGTGTGTACATGTTAAAAATATGAATTATGTACTGGTTATAAATAAATATAAATATTGACTAATAACCAACATTTGTCTTTTGCACCCAAGCGGACGATCAACTACAGGAAATTTCAGACGTATAGAATGGTGACTCACCATGAAGTGGGGGAGGGCTCCCACAATAAAGATGAAGAATCTAACGAAAGGAGGGTGGTAGGGACCCCTCCAGATCTGGCTGAGACTGTGAGGAGCCTCATGGTCAAATTACAAAGCTGCAAGGCTGACAATGAAAGGATGATGAAAGAACAAGAGAAACAGACGGAAATTAATGCAGTTTTATTGCAGATCTTATCCGACTTACAAAGACAAATGCAACATGAACCAAAGACACAAAAGCATGGTCATGTCAGTGGCCACACTGAAAGAATCACCTTGAGAAAGGTCCACCCCAGAGATAAGGGACAAGAATCAGACAATTCTTCTGAAAAGGAAGCTGCCGACCCGGAGGGATCTTCTAGCATCAGAACTAGTTCTCATTCCTGAAGAAAATGAAAGAAGCCAAAAATTTCCAAGAGTCATAACCTCGAAGAGTTCAAGAAGGCCAAACCACCTTCCTTCGACGGTGAAATAAAGAAAGGAGAATAAGCAGAGGCTTGGCTTCTCGGACTAAAGAAGTATTTCAAAGTCCATGACTTCTCAGAAAACTTGAAGGCCCGAGTAGCCACATTCAACTTGAATGGAAAGGCTTCCATTTGGTGGGAAGACCTTAAGAATGTAAAAGGGATTCACGAAGAAGACATGTCTTGGGAATGGTTTGAGAAATACTTTAGGAAGAAGTATCTATCGGAAAAATATTTCGGCGAAAAGACTAAAGAATTCTATGAACTTAAGCTGGGCCAACTCACCATAGAGGAATATGTCAGCAGATTCCTTGAGTTGCTGAGGTATGTACCCTACATAAAAGCAGAAAAGGCAAAGATGCAACGATTCATCAGTGGACTACCTAAGGACTATCAGAACATGATTGAATTTGACGAACCAAAGACCCTAGAAGATATTATCCGAAAGGCAAGATATTGTTATGAACAGCTTGGACATCGAACAAAACCTCGTGAAGGTTGGAAGCAGAAGAATAGTTCGGGATTCCAGAAAAAGGGGTTTAAATCCCCAAGATTTAAGGACTATAAAAAGAACTCAAGGATGAGCTTCCCAGCCCGAAGTGTATACCAGCAGAACTTTCCCTCCTTGAGCGGAAATAAACTTTCTGGATCTGCCCCAGTAAAGANTTGGAAGCAGAAGAATAGTTCGGGATTCCAGAAAAAAGGGGTTTAAATCCCCAAGATTTAAGGACTATAAAAAGAACTCAAGGATGAGCTTCCCAGCCCGAAGTGTATACCAGCAGAACTTTCCCTCCTTGAGCGGAAATAAACTTTCTGGATCTGCCCCAGTAAAGATTGATAACCCAAAGACAAAACCTTTGAAATGTTGGGGTTGTGGAGAAGAACATCTACTGAGAGACTGTCCACACCGACAACAGAATATTCAAAGAATTTACAACATCCAGGAAGCTACCACCGTCAATGATGTGGCCAGGAGTGTGCCACAAATTTATGCAGCCTTGAATAATAACCAAGCTGACCACCAAGCTTCAATGGTGGAAATAGAAGGTATGA
>JASDQU010101744.1:7697-25207 GCA_032191745.1 Picea mariana | reverse complement strand
TGAAATGCTAGAAATGACAGAATAACAGTAAAATATCCAACATAATCTTCACAATACACAGAAATGATATACGAAATAGCAACAGAAATAACACTTTGAATCAGATAGCAATGTTCACAGGCCTCTTCAAGGGGGCAACCTCCAGTCGAGTAGTGCTCTGTTACAATAATATCCAAGCTAGGGTTTTTCATACCCTCGACCCTTATTTATACTAACTATGTCTATTAAGAGAAGCATCTAGAGGAAGATCCTTCTAGAAGCGGAAGCTTCTATTAGGTCTTCTTACATCCGTCTTATTCTATTTTATTGAAAGGTCTTATTAATATTGACCTTTATTACATCCGAATACATTGATCTACCCATGTGTGGGTTAGGACCTTAACAAATTCATTTTGGATAATAAAGTCTAGTATAGAAACAAAAGAGTCTTAGATGGGAGCTAATTATTATAACTTCATTTAATATTTAAAGATGGGAACTAATTATTATCTTATTGATGATATTTATATTCATATAATTTATAACTTCAAATTGACAACTTATTAATTAATTCATTAATAACCTAGAGACATTAGTAACTAATGTGTTTATTGAACCATAATATTGTATGTGTGTTGGATATTTAGGAATAGCTAGCACACACATATCTCATATGTAGACGATAATAACAAGCAATGTTTCTAATTTAATTTTTAAAATGTTAAATTCTAATAATGCAAACAAATAAATAAAGTAAATCACTGGGCTCCCTTTAAACCCTTAATTCCATCTCGCATCTCCCATACCTTCCTTGCTTGAAATATGTTGGAGTTTTGACAATATTGAACTAACCTATAGATAATCCAAATGCGAAATCTTCAAAACTTTCGACCTAATATCTCTAGTAGACAACTAGTATTAGTCATCACACATCTAGGGAGTGTGGTTAGCATGATCCTCCCACAACGCGAGGGGAGTGTGGATATCTATAGACATTACCCTTTATAACCATTAATTTTGTGACAATTAAAAGACTCAGTCAATTGCATCTTCCTCGAAATATATATGTCATTAAAACTCACATTACTATTTGTAAAAATAGGCTTCATTACCACCATAATTTTTGTGACAATTAAGAATCACTCAAAATCATCTTCTTTTTAATATATATCCCATTAAAACTCATATTACTATGTTTACAATAGGTTATGATGCATTTACATTTGAAATTATTGTCATGATTACTCTCAATCAACGTGAATTTCCACCTTATATGACTATATTTTATCTAGATTTCTAACTCCAACTAAGTCTCACAAATATTACATTTGCATCACCTCATCAAAATTTATATTAGAAATACGAACAACCCTCATACAACATTTTCACAGTTCATATGTTATATAATATAACATTATCCAATTTGTGATCAGATAAGAGTGCACCACTTAGTAAAGCAAGATTTCTTATGTGCCAAGATTAAAGGCATAACAAGTTGTTGTGCACCACTTAATAAAGATTTCTCATGTTACTAGTGGGTGTGTGAGGTTATGAATATAAACTCTTTGTTTTAGGGATTCTAATGCATTGCATTATATGTGGTCTTTGTGGATTCAACCATAGGGAATTTTTAAGGAATCTCAAACAAAAATTTCATTCAAAAACTCAATGATTAACATGATTATGTACTTCACGCCAAGTATTGCATTTTTTTGTGTTCTTCATTTCATAACAAGAGAAAGAAATATTCATTGCCAAGATTCATTTATATTTGGACTAGAATTACAAAACACATCTTCAAACCATCTAGTGAGACCTAATGATAATGGGTAAGTAAATATCCCCCTATGCTTAACATGTACTACATATTGTCACGAGTCTTGGTCACATCTCTGTGTAAGACATTAGTGACCTACTTGTGTAGATTTGGTTTTTCCTTTAAATTCATCCGATCAACATTCACTGATTGAATTTCACTTTTTTCAGTCTCTAGAACAACCAAATTCAACAGTCACTTTTGTTATGGCTTCTCTTCCAAACCATAGACTCTTATCATAGTAAATTGCTCAAAAAGGAACCAACCTCCCACTTTGGCGGTCTTTTCCAAAGTCTTCCACTTTGGTGGTCTTTTCCAATTGTAGAGACCCTTTGACTATTTAGGAATAATTATAACGAATACTTCATTTTGGATGATAAAGTCTAATTTATAGAAATAAAAGAGTCTTAGATGAAAATTAATTATTATACTCATTTATTACTTCACACATATTGACCAAAGTTATTGAATGCTTATCTTATTGATGATATTTATATTCATATATAATATAACTTCAAATTGATCAAATTATTAATTAATTCATTAATAACCTAGACATTAGTAACTAATGTGTTTATTGAACCATAATATTGGATTTGTGTTGAATATGTAGGCATAGCTAGCACATACATATCCCACATGTAGACGATAATGACAAGTGATGTTCCTTATATACATATTTTTAAAATGTTCACAACTAATCATGCATACAAATAAATAAAGTAAATCAAACTTCAAATAATCCTCCTTAAAGAAAGAATAATAATTCAACATTCATTCATCTTTAAAATTGAATTATTATAAATTAAACATGGTAGGAACTATGTGAGGAAACAAGGAATCATAATGGTATGAGGGCCATGTGACCTAACACTAGTGATATATCCACTCATAGTAGAAACATTTTCTAATGAAAACCCATATAATATTGGAGTTTTTATGTTAGAATCCACATTTTATCCCTACCTTCTAGTTAACAAAAACTCTTCATAAGTATTTATATTTCATTGAATTTTGATTTAATAGTATTTTTAATGGTATATCAATGTTCTATAGAGTGATCTCCTTCTCCATTCTCAAATGATTAGGCAAGAATTGACATCTTTATACCAACCCCCATTAAGCCATAGGTGAGTTTGAAGAAATCATAGGTAACATGTATTTTCTTACATGTTCGTAGTTTCTTGTGCATGTACATTAGGTACCTAGTTTTAGTCATTCTCTTAATGGGGAAATAACTAATTATATGAGGATATGATAGGTTGCATGATACTAATTATAAGATTATAAATTATAAACACTTTTGAATTTTTTCAGTATATCTCCATGATTATATAGAAATGCTGCAACCCAAATCTTCAAATCCATATATAATATAACAAAATTGATGAGTGTCTCAAAAGGGGTTTATTTTTTTCCTAGAGCCAAAATTCATACAATTTACACTTGTTTTCAAAGTAAAAATAGGTTTTGGACATGGAGGGATATGATGTTAGGTTTAATAATCAACAACAAATAAACTCAAAACTATATCAAGCAAGGGAGTTAGGGAGTTTATAGTTAAGAAATCCCTTAGTGGAAATATGGTTTCTTTATGTAACAATTGGGTAGAAATCCCTTAGTGGAAATCCCTTAGTTTATAGTAAAATTAGGTCCCTTTATGTATCCCTTAGTGGAAATCCCTTAGTTTATAGTAAAATTAGGTCCCTTTATGTAACTTTAGGTGACCATACAATATTTCATAGTTATGTATTTAGTTCAACTATATCCACAACTATCCAACAATTTGTCCTTAAATCTCTCAAGTGATCCAAATATATAATATAGCATTTGCACAGTTCATATGTTATATAATATAAAATTATCACAAAAATTACATCTGCTCCACCTCATATTAATTTATATTAGGAATACAAACATCCCTCAATCCCATCCCATTTAACATGACAATAAAGGAATTAGTATAAAAACTTGGTGACATTTAAACAATGCTAATATGAAGTTTAAAGCAATGGCATATAATCCATGTTCATGCAAGACCTTCACCTCGTTGTGATTAAAACATGGTTGTGTGAGGTTATGAAGATTAAACTCCACCTCATCTTAATTTATATTAGGAATACAAACATCCCTCAATCCCATCCCATTTAACATGACAATAAAGGAATTAGTATAAAAACTCAATGACATTTAAACAATGCTAATGGGAAGTTTAAAGCAATGGCATATAATCCATGTTCATGCAAGACCTTCACCTCGTTGTGATTAAAACATGGGTGTGTGAGGTTATGAAGATTAAACTCTTTGTTTTGGGGATTCTAATGCATTACATTATATGCGGTCTTTGTGGATCCAACCATAGGGAACTTTTAAGGAATCTTAAAGAAATGTTCTAATACATTTTTTTAGTGGATCCAACCATAGGGAACTTTTAATGAATCCACTTGCTTGTTGTTTTTCTGAATTGGTTTTCCTTGGCAAACCCAACTTTCTGATTTCAATGACTTCTTTGTGTGGGTTTTATTGATTCTTATGAAAATATTGTAGTTTTATCTTCTGTCCCTTATCCCTTTAGTCATCAGTCCTTGCATAAGCAGTCGGCCAGGAGCCGAATCGACGGTCGTCACTTCGGTATTTAAAGACATATAGATTCAAATGCCCTGCTTTTATGTGCATGGATGATGAGTGAAGGATAATAATTTTTCCTATTGTCTATCCCTTACTTATATTTTAGTTGATTGATTCATGGCTGAATGTTTAGTCTTTGCGTCTTCTTCTTTGATGTGGATTGTGAATGATAAACCTTTGAGTGGAATGACAGTCCCTTGGCGAAACCAACTTCTGATTTCAATGACTTCTATGTGTGGATTTTATTGATTATTATGAAAAGATTGTGGTTTTATCTTCTGTCACTTATCCCTTTAGTCATCAGTCTGTACCTGAGCAGTCGGCTAGGAGCCGAATCGACGGTCATCGCTTCGGTGTTTAAAGACCTATAGATTCAAATGCCCTATTTTTTTGTGCATGGATGATGAGTCAAGGATAAGAATTTTCTATATTGTCTATGAACCCCTAACTTATCTTTGAGTTTATTGATTAGTGACTAAATGTCTAGTCTTTGCGCCTTCTAATGAGCGAGTACCTTTGTGGCTTGATTGACTAAAACTTTGTTTTATCTCTGCGTTTTTAATTGCTTGAACTTGTGTACATCTCTGCATTTTTATTGATAAACTCTGCATTGTGGATAGATATTGAGGAGAGATGTCAACACGAGATTTTCCAAACATTCCTTGCAAACTCTCTAGGTATTCTTAAGAAGGAAAAACAAGAACTCCTTCTTCGACTAAGACTCCGAGTGAGCAACAACAATCTCGTCAGAGGAGATTTTCAAACGAGTCTGTGAACAGATCAACTGCAAAACCTGCTCATGCCAGTTCTATGGATGCAACCTTCTTAGATAGGTTGCACATTGATACTACTACACCTGAGAATGTAGGGAATACCTCTGAACAAGACAATATTTCTGGTAATATTCTTTGATTTTTTTTTATTTTTGTTGTATTTTTTTGTATTTAAATTTATCTGAGGTTAAATCTTGAAGTTACTTTCAAATGTGTGTGTAGACATTCAATTTAAAGCAAGGGACGACAATGAGAGTGGTTTTCATGAAGATTCAAATGTCAGTGCAGAGGGTGAAGGTGGATTTAGAAGGCCGTGTTATCAAGAAATAGAAGATTACACGCCTACATCCACCTATCCTTCAGATATTGGTGGTGAACTTCCCTGGGAAGGAAATACTGAAGCAATGATGCTTGAGCAATGCTTAGGTTTTAAAAAGAGGTTGGAAAATGATTTGGTGGTCTTGGAACTCTATAAGGAGAGAAAACAAAGTTTGCAAATTGTTTTTCATTCATTGAAAAACTTTATGGATGCATATCAGAAGATGGGGCCAACCAATGACAATTTTGTCGATCTAATGAGGTGGCGAAAGTCAGAAGTGATGGGTCCAAATAAATGGGAGACAGTAAAAAATAGAATTTCAAAAGAAGACACAATTTCCATGTTCAATTTCAAAAAGGGCCCAAAGCGGAAGATGTTGAAGGTGCAATATTTTAAGCACCCTGAGTTTGTAGGACTTTTGTATAACATATTTTTGGCGGCATATGGGAAATTGTCGTGGAACGATAAGGTTCCACACTATTTTGCAAGACACTTTTTTACAGTGTTTTTCTTACACATGCACCCTGATTATACTAGTCTACCATCCAAATATTATGGGAGTGGTAAATGACATACATATGATCGCAAAGGGGCATATTGAAGTGCAGGATTGCTAATGCCTCTACAACCTTTAGTACCTCGCCCAACAGGGGAATTTGCTACAATTTTAGAGTTTCAGACTACATCAGAAGTTGACAAAGAGCCCAAGATTGCAATCAGGGAAAATTTGAAAGCTATTTCTTACGGTATTGATGTTGGCATGAAGCGCCAACGAGCGGAAGCCAATTCTCGGGCCACATTTGTTGATAAAACAGATGCAGAGTTAGATATAGTGTCAACAAAAGATGTTTTGGAGTATGCAAAATTTTGCAGGGATGGTTGGAAGAAGGTCATTCAGAGTGATGACTCGAATCAAAGATTGGTATGTGTTCTATTTAAGAAATTTTTTACACATTTTATGATAGTCTAATTCTAGCTCTAGATTTAGATATCATTGTCTCTATAGAAATAATCGAGTTTTTCTTGCCATTAATTACAGTTTGGAGATATGTTAAACGAATCTGTAGTCGGTAGGGAACTTGATTCAACAATTTAAATTTGGATGGGTTGAATCAGGTATGTGTTCTCTAATAGTTGTTCAATCTCCACTCTTTGAATAAGAGATCAACAACATTTATAATTTTGTATAATTGTGAATACATTGAATCCTAGATTTAGTTCTTAGTTGTGTTGTTCATAGATCCCTATTCCATCTCCTACTACTTGAGCAAGCTTGTCTCAATTATCATTGAAAGAGTTTGAAGAGGGTGGGAGTTCACAAGTATCATTTAATGTCTTAAAATCATTTAAATTTAATGTGTTATAATAATTTAAATGTAATTTTTCAAATTTYCAAATTTGAAATGTGTTATATAGGCTAATGTGGAGAAGAGAGTACCAGGCTTGTCTCAATTCTCATTGGGAGAGTTTGAAGAGGGTGGGAGTTCACAGGTATCATTTGATGTCTTAAAATCATTTAAATTTAATGTGTTATAATCATTTAAATATAATTTTTTTAATTTTTAAATTTGAAATGTGTTATATAGGCTAATGTGGAGAAGAGAGTATCGGGCTTGTCTCAACTCTCATTGGGAGATTTTGAAGAGGGTGAGAGTTCATAGGTATCATTTAATGTCTTAAAATCATTTAAATTTAATGTGTTATAATCATTTAAATATATTTTTTTAAATTTTTAAATTTGAAATGTGTGATATAGGCTAATGTGGAGAAGAGAGTACATGAGAGTGTGCTCGGAAGGGATATTGGGATTGAGGAAGCAGAGGAAGCACCCAGATTAGGGAAGGATGTGTCCATTCAGGATGATTTATAAATGTATGTTTTTGACTTTTATCAAATTTTTGTTTTCTCAAATTTTTAGTTTAGGCTTTCCTATTCAACGCATTGATCAATTATTTTGAAATATATAGAACCCCTAGATAAGTTTATCGTTGTCTTAAATGGTGTACATTAAAACTTATTTAAGGTTAAATATCATGATGAAGACCTAATTTTGAACTTGAATATGTTTGAATGTTTGAGAACAAACTCTATCCCACATCAGAAAAGAGAAATTTTCTAATTTTTCCTCGATTGCATTCTTTGCTTTCTTATCAAAGAATGGCATAGTATGGACAAATTTGTGTTTTTTACAGACAATGAAGTGAATTCCTTCTTTCCAGAGTATTGTCAAACTCTTAACAAAACATGTTACTAATCACAAAAACCAATATTCAATTAGATTTACAAATAAACTGACACATATTGTATATGTGATCTTGGCGCCTTCTAATGAGCGAGTAACTTTGTGGCTTGATTGATTAAAACTTCATTTTATCTCTGCGTTTTTAATTGCTTGAACTTGTGTACATATCTGCATTTTTATTGATAAACTCTGTATTGTGGATAGATATTGAGGAGAGATGTCAACACGAAATTTTCCAAACATTCCTTGCAAATGCTCTAGGTATTCTCAAGAAGGAAAAACAAGAACTCCTTCTTCGACTGAGACTCCGAGTGAGCAACAACAATCTCGTCAGAGGAGATTTTCAAATGAGTCTGTCAACAGATCAACTGCAAAACCTGCTCATGCCAGTTCTATGGATGCAACCTTCTTAGATAATATCGATACTCCTACACCTGAGAATGTAGGGAATACCTCTGAACAAGACAATATTTCTGGTAATATTCTTTGATTTTTTTTTATTTCTGCTGTATTTTTTTGTATTTAAATTTATGTGAGGTTAAATCTTGAAGTTACTTTCAAATGTGTGTGTAGACATTCAATTTAAAGCAAGGGATGACAATGAGAGTGGTTGTCACGAAGATTCAAATGTCGGTATAGAGGGTGAAGGTGGATTTAGAAGGCCGCGTTATCAAGAAATAGAAGATTACACACCTACATCCACCTATCCTTCAGATATTGGTGGTGAATTTCCCTGGGAAGGAAATACTGAAGCAATGATGCTTGAGCAATGCTTAGGTTTTAAAAAGAGGTTGGAAAATGATTTGGTGGTCTTGGAACTCCCTAAGGAGAGCAAACAAAGTTTGCAAATTGTTTTGCATTCATTGAAAAACTTTATGGATGCATATAAGAAGATGGGGCCAACCACTGAAAATTTTGTCGATCTAATGAGATGGCAAAAGTCAAAGGTGATGGGTTCAAATAAATGGGAGATAGTTAAAAATAGAATTTCTAAAGAAGACACCATTTCCATGTTCAATTTCAAAAAGGGCCCAAAGCGGAAGATGTTTAAGGTGCAATATTTTAAGCACCCTGAGTTTGCAGGACTTTTGTATAACAGATTTTTGGCGGCATATGAGAAATTGTCGTGGAACGATAAGGTTCCACACTATTTTGCAAGACATTTTTTTGCAGTGTTTTTCTTACACATGCACCCTGATTATACTAGTCTACCATCCAAATATTATGGGACTGGTAAATGACATACATATGATCGCAAAGGGGCATATCGAAGTGCAACATTGCTAAGGCCTCTACAAACTTTAGTACCTCGCCCAACAGGGGCATTTGCTTCACTTTTAGAGTTTCAGGCTACATCAGAAGTTGACAAAGAGCCCAGGATTGCAATCAGGGAAAATTTCAAAGATATTTTTTACGGTATTGATGTTGGCATGAAGCGTCAGCGAGCGGAAGCCAATTCCCGGGCCACATTTGTTGATAAAACAGATGCAGAGTTAGATATAGTGTCAGCAGAAGATGTTTTGAAGTATGCAAAATTTTGCAGGGATAGTTGGAAGAAGGTCATTCAGAGTGATGACTCGAATCACAGATTGGTATGTGTTCTATTTAATAAATTTTTTACACATTTTATGATAGTCTAATTCTAGTTCTAGATTTAGATATCATTGTCTCTATAGAAATAATCGAGTTCTTCTTGCCATTAATTGCAGTTTGGAGATATGTTAAACGAATCTCCAGTCGGTAGGGAACTTGATTCAACAAGTTTAATTTGGATGGGTTGAATCAGGTATGTGTTCTCTAATAGTTGTTCAATCTCCACTCTTTGAATAAGAGATCAACAACATTTATAATTTTGTATAATTGTGAATACATTGAATCCTAGATTTAGTTCTTAGTTGTGTTGTTCATAGATCCCTATTCCATCTCCTACTACTTGAGCAAGCTTGTCTCAATTATTATTAGAAGAGTTTGAAGAGGGTGGGAGTTCACAGGTATCATTTAATGTCTTAAAATCATTTAAATTTAATGTGTTATAATAATTCAAATGTAATTTTTTAAATTTTCAAATTTGAAATATGTTATATAGGCTAATGTGGAGAAGAGAGTACCAGACTTGTCTCAATTCTCATTGGGAGAGTTTGAAGAGGGTGGGAGAGTTTGAATAGGGTGGGAGTTCACAGGTATCATTTGATGTCTTAAAATCATTTAAATTTAATGTGTTATAATCATTTAAATGTAATTTTTCAAATTTTTAAATTTGAAATGTGTTATATCGGCTAATATGGAGAAGAGAGTACCGGGCTTGTCTCAATTCTCATTGGGAGATTTTGAAGAGGGTGGGAGTTCATAGGTATCATTTAATGTCTTAAAATCATTTAAATTTAATGTGTTATAATCATTTAAATATATTTTTTAAAATTTTAAAATTTGAAATGTGTTATATATGCTAATGTGGAGAAGAGAGTACATGAGAGTGTGCTCGGAAGGGATATTGGGATTGAGGAAGCAGAGGAAGCACCCAGATTAAGGAAGGATGTGTCCATTCAGGGTGATTTATAAATGTATGTTCTTGACTTTTATCAAATTTTTAGTTTAGCCTTTCCTATTCAACGCGTTGATCAATTATTTTGAAATATATAGAACTCCTAGATAAGTTTATCGTTGTCTTAAATGGTGTACATTAAAACTTATTTAAGGTTAAATATCATGACGAAGACCTAGTTTTGAACTTGAACATGTTTGAATATTTGAGAACAAACTCTATCCCACATCAGAAAAGAGAAAATTTCTAATTTTTCCTCGATTGCATTCTTTGCTTTCTTATCAAAGAATGATGTAGTATGGACAAATTTGTGTTTTCTACAGACAATGAAGTGAATTCCTTCTTTCCAGGGTATTGTCAAACTCTTAACAAAACTGGTTACTAATCACAAAAACCAATATTCAATTAGATTTACAAATAAACTCACACATATTGTATATGTGATCTTTGCGCCTTCTAATGAGGGAGTACCTTTGTGGCTTGATTGATTAAAACTTCGTTTTATCTCTGCATTTTTAATTGCTTGAACTTGTGTACATCTCTGCATTTTTATTGATAAACTCTACACTGTGGATAGATATTTAGGAGAGATGTCAACACGGGATTCTCCAAACATTCCTTGCAAACGTTCTAGGTATTCTCAAGAAGGAAAAACAAGAACTCCTTCTTCAACTGAGACTCCGAGTGAGCAACAACAATCTCGTCAGAGGAGATTTTCAAACGAGTCTGTGAATAGATCAACTATAAAACCTGCTCATGCCAGTTCTATGGATGCGACCTTCTTAGATAGGTTGCACATCGATACTCCTACACCTGAGAATGTAGGGAATACCTCTGAACAAGACAATATTTCTGGTAATATTCTTTGATTTTTTTTATTTTTGTTGTATTTTTTTGTATTTAAATTTATGTGAGGTTAAATCTTGAAGTTACTTTCAAATGTGTGTGTAGAAATTCAATTTAAAGCAAGGGACGACAATGAGAGTGGTTGTCACGAAGATTCAAATGTCGGTGCAGAGGGTGAAGGTGGATTTAGGAGGCCGCGTTATCAAGAAATAGAAGATTACATGCCTACATCCACCTATCCTTTAGATATTGGTGGTGAACTTCCCTGGGAAGGAAATACTGAAGCAATGATGCTTGAGCAATGTTTAGGTTTTAAAAAGAGGTTGGAAAATGATTTGGTGGTCTTGGAACTCCCTAAGGAGAGTAAACAAAGTTTGCAAATTGTTTTGCATTCATTGAAAAACTTTATGGATGCATATCAGAAGATGGGGCCAACCACTGACAATTTTGTCGATCTAATGAGGTGGCGAAAGTCAGAGGTGATGGGTCCAAATAAATGAGAGACAGTAAAAAATAGAATTTCAAAAGAAGACACCCTTTCCATGTTCAATTTCAAAAAGGGCCCAAAGCGAAAGATGTTGAAGGTGCAATATTTTAAGCACCCTGACTTTGCAGGACTTTTTTATAACAGAGTTTTGGCGGAATATGAGAAATTGTCGTGGAACGATAAGGTTCCACACTATTTCGCAAGACACTTTTTTGCAGTGTTTTTCTTGCACATGACCCTGATAATACTAGTCTACCATCCAAATATTATGGGACTGGTAAGTGACATACATATGATCGCAAAGGGGCATATCGAAGTGAAACATTGCTAAGGCCTCTACAACCTTTAGTACCTCCCCCGACAGGGGAATTTTCTTCACTTTTATAGTTTCTGGCTACATCAGAAGTTGACAAAGTGCCCAAGATTGCAATCAGGGAAAATTTGGAAGCTATTTTTTACGGTATTGATGTTGGCATGAAGCGTCAGCGAGCGGAAGCGAATTCCTGGGCCACATTTGTTGATCAAACAGATGCAGAGTTAGATATAGTGTCACCAGAAGATGTTTTGAAGTATGCAAAATTTCGTAGGGATGGTTGGAAGAAGGTCATTCAGAGTGATGACTCGAATCGCAGATTGGTATGTGTTCTATTTAAGATTTTTTTTTACACATTTTATGATAGTCTAATTCTAGTTCTAGATTTATATATCATTGTCTCTATAGAAATAATCGAGTTCTTCTTGCCATTAGTTGCAGTTTGGAGATATGTTAAACGAATCTCCAGTTGGTAGGGAACTTGATTCAACAAGTTTAAATTTGGATGGGTTGAATCAGGTATGTGTTCTTTAATAGTTGTTCAATCTCCACTCTTTGAATAAGAGATCAACAACATTTATAATTTTGTATAATTGTGAATACATTGAAACTAGATTTAGTTCTTAGTTGTGTTGTTCATAGATCCCTATCCCATCTCCTACTACTTGAGCAAGCTTGTCTCAATTATCATTGGAAGAGTTTGAAGAGGGTGGGAGTTCACAGGTATCATTTAATGTCTTAAAATCATTTAAATTTAATGTGTTATAATAATTTAAATGTAATTTTTCAAATTTTCAAATTTGAAATGTGTTATATAGGCTAATGTGGAGAAGAGAGTACCAGGCTTGTCTCAATTCTCATTGGGAGAGTTTGGAGAGGGTGGGAGTTCATAGGTATCATTTGATGTCTTAAAATCATTTAAATTTAATGTGTTATAATCATTTAAATGTAATTTTTCAAATTTTTAAATTTGAAATGTGTTATATAGGCTAATGTGGAGAAGAGAGTACCGGGCTTGTCTCAATTCTCATTGGGAGATTTTGAAGAGGGTGGGAGTTCATAGGTATCATTTAATGTCTTAAAATCATTTAAATTTAATGTGTTATAATCATTTAAATATATTTTTTTAAATTTTTAAATTTGAAATGTGTTATATAGGCTAATGTGGAGAAGAGAGTACATGAGAGTGTGCTCGGAAGGGATATTGGGATTGAGAAAGCAGAGGAAGCACTCAGATTAGGGAAGGATGTGTCCATTCAGGATGATTTATAAATGTATGTTCTTGACTTTTATCAAATTTTTGTTTTCTCAAATTTTTAGTTTAGCCTTTCTTATTCAACGCGTTGATCAATTATTTTGAAATATATAGAACCCCTAGATAAGTTTATCGTTGTCTTAAATGGTGTACATTAAAACTTATTTAAGGTTAAATATCATGATGAAGACCTAATTTTGAACTTGAACATGTTTGAATATTTGAGAACAAACTCTAACCCACATCAGAAAAGAGAAAATTTCTAATTTTTCCTCGATTGCATTTTTTGCTTTCTTATCAAAGAATCACGTAGTATGGACAAATTTGTGTTTTCTACAGASAATGAAGTGAATTCCTTCTTTCCAGGGTATTGTCAAACTCTTAACAAAACTGGTTACTAATCACAAAAACCAATATTCAATTAGATTTACAAATAAACTCACACATATTGTATATGTGATCTTTGCGCCTTCTAATGAGCGAGTACCTTTGTGGCTTGATTGATTAAAACTTTTTTTTATCTCTGCGTTTTTAATTTCTTGAACTTGTGTACATCTCTACATTTTTATTGATAAACTCTGCATTGTGGATAAATATTGAGGAGAGATGACAACACGAGATTCTCCAAACATTCCTTGCAAACGCTCTAGGTATTCTCAAGAAGGAAAAACAAGAACTCCTTCTTCGACTGAGACTCCGAGTGAGCAACAACAATCTCGTCAGAGGAGATTTTCAAACGAGTCTGTAAACAAATCAACTGCAAAACCTACTCATGCCAGTTCTATGGATGCAACCTTCTTATATAGGTTACACATCGATACTCCTACACCTGAGAATGTAGGGAATACCTCTGAACAAGACAATATTTCTGGTAATATTCTTTGATTTTTTTTATTTTTGTTGTATTTTTTTGTATTTAAATTTATGTGAGGTTAAATCTTGAAGTTACTTTCAAATGTGTGTGTAGACATTCAATTTAAAGCAAGGGACGACAATGAGAGTGGTTGTCACGAAGATTCAAATGTTGGTGTAGAGGGTGAAGGTGGATTTAGAAGGCCGCGTTATCAAGAAATAGAAGATTACACGCCTACATCCACCTATCCTTCAGATATTGGTGGTGAACTTCCCTGGGAAGAAAATACTGAAGCAATGATGCTTGAGCAATGCGTAGGTTTTAAAAAGAGGTTGGAAAATGATTTGGTGGTCTTGGAACTCCCTGAGGAGAGCAAACAAAGTTTGCAAATTGTTTTGCATTCATTGAAAGACTTTATGGATGCATATCAGAAGATGGGGCCAACCACTGACAATTTTGTCGATCTAATGAGGTGGCGAAAGTCAGAGGTGATGGGTCCAAATAAATGGGAGACAGTAAAAAATAGAATTTCAAAAGAAGACACCATTTCCATGTTCAATTTCAAAAATGGCCCTAAGCGGAAGATGTTGAAGGTGCAATATTTTAAGCACCCTGACTTTGCAGGACTTTTGTATAACATATTTTTGGCGGCATATGGGAAATTGTCGTAGAACGATAATGTTCCACACTATTTCCCAAGACACTTTTTTGCAGTGTTTTTCTTGCACATGCACCCTGATTATACTAGTCTACCATCCAAATATTATGGGATTGGTAAATGACATACATATGATCGCAAAGGGGCATATCGAAGTGCAGCATTGCTAAGGCCTCTACAACCTTTAGTACCTTGCCCAACAGGGGCATTTGCTTCACTTTTAGAGTTTCAGGCTACATCAGAAGTTGACAAAGAGCCCAAGATTGCAATCAGGGAAAATTTGGAAGCTATTTTTTACGGTATTGATGTTGGCATGAAGCGTCAGCGAGCGGAAGCCAATTCTCGGGCCACATTTGTTGATAAAACAGATGCAGAGTTAGATATAGTGTAAGCAAAAGATGTTTTGGAGTATGCAAAATTCTGTAGGGATGGTTGGAAGAAGGTCATTCAGAGTGATGACTCGAATCGCAGGTTGGTATGTGTTCTATTTAAGAAATTTTTTACACATTTTATGATAGTCTAATTTTATTTTTAGATTTAGATATCATTGTCTCTATAGAAATAATCGAGTTCTTCTTGCCATTAATTGCAGTTTGGAGATATGTTAAACGAATCTCCAGTCGGTATGGAGCTTGATTCAACAAGTTTAAATTTGGATGGGTTGAATCAGGTATGTGTTCTCTAATAGTTGTTCAATTTCTACTCTTTGAATAAGAGATCAACAACATTTATAATTTTGTATAATTGTGAATACATTGAATCCTAGATTTAGTTCTTAGTTGTGTTGTTCATAGATCCCTATTCCATCTCCTACTACTTGAGCAAGCTTGTCTCAATTATCACTGGAAAAGTTTGAAGAGGGTGGGAGTTCACAGGTATCATTTAATGTCTTAAAATCATTTAAATTTAATGTGTTATAATAATTTAAATGTAATTTTTCAAATTTTCAAATTTGAAATGTGTTACATAGGCTAGTGTGGAGAAGAGAGTACCAGGCTTGTCTCAATTCTCATTGGAAGAGTTTCAAGAGGATGGGAGTTCACAGGTATCATTTGATGTCTTAAAATCATTTAAATTTAATGTGTTATAATCATTTAAATGTAATTTTTCAAATTTTTAAATTTGAAATGTGTTATATAGGCTAATGTGGAGAAGAGAGTACTGGGCTTGTCTCAATTCTCATTGGGATATTTTGAAGAGGGTGGGAGTTCATAAGTATCATTTAATGTTTTAAAATTATTTAAATTTAATGTGTTATAATCATTTAAATATATTTTTTTAAATTTTTAAATTTGAAATGTGTTATACAGGCTAATGTGGAGAAGAGAGTACATGAGAGTGTGCTCGGAAGGGATATTGGGATTGAGGAAGCAGAGGAATCACCCAGATTAAGGAAGGATGTGTCCATTCAGGATGATTTATAATTGTATGTTTTTTACTTTTATCAAATTTTTGTTTTCTCAAATTTTTAGTTTACCCTTTCCTATTCAACGCGTTGATCAATTATTTTGAAATATATAGAACCCCTAAATAAGTTTATCGTTGTCTTAAATGGTGTACATTAAAACTTATTTAAGGTTAAATATCATGATGAAGACCTAATTTTGAACWMGAACATGTTTGAATGTTTGAGAACAAACTCTATCCCACATCAAAAAAGAGAAAGTTTCTAATTTTTCCTCGATTGYATTCTTTGCTTTCTTATCAAAGAATGGCGTAGTATAGACAAATTTGTGTTTTCTACAGACAATGAAGTGAATTCCTTCTTTCCAGGGTATTGTCAAACTCTTAACAAAACTGGTTACTAATCACAAAAACCAATATTCAATTAGATTTACAAATAAACTCACACATATTGTATATGTGATCTTTGCGCCTTCTAATGAGSGAGTACCTTTGTGGCTTGATTGATTAAAACTTCGTTTTATCTCTGCATTTTTAATTGCTTGAACTTGTGTACATCTCTGCATTTTTATTGATAAACTCTACACTRTGGATAGATATTTAGGAGAGATGTCAACACGGGATTCTCCAAACATTCCTTGCAAACGTTCTAGGTATTCTCAAGAAGGAAAAACAAGAACTCCTTCTTCAACTGAGACTCCGAGTGAGCAACAACAATCTCGTCAGAGGAGATTTTCAAACGAGTCTGTGAATAGATCAACTATAAAACCTGCTCATGCCAGTTCTATGGATGCAACCTTCTTAGATAGGTTTCACATCGATACTCCTACACCTGAGAATGTAGGGAATACTTCTGAACAAGACAATATTTCTGGTAATATTCTTTGATTTTTTTTATTTTTGTTGTATTTAAATTTATGTGAGGTTAAATCTTGAAGTTACTTTCAAATGTGTGTGTAGACATTCAATTTAAAGCAAGGGATGACAATGAGAGTGGTTGTCACGAAGATTCAAATGTTGGTGCAGAGGGTAAAGGTGGATTTAGAAGGCCACGTTATCAAGAAATAGAAGATTACACGCCTACATCCACCTATTCTTCAGATATTGGTGGTGAACTTCCATGGGAAGGAAATACTGAAGAAATGATGCTTGAGCAACGCTTAGTTTTTAAAAAGAGGTTGGAAAATGATTTGGTGGTCTTGGAACTCCCTAAGGAGAGCAAACAAAGTTTGCAAATTGTTTTGCATTCATTGAAAAACTTTATGGACGCATATCAGAAGATGGGGCCAACCACTGAAAATTTTGTCGATCTAATGAGGTGGCGAAAGTCAGAGGTGATGGGTTCAAATAAATGGGAGACAGTAAAAAATAGAATTTCAAAAGAAGACACAATTT